>JANHFQ010006047.1:22176-32753 GCA_032468035.1 Aparallactus werneri | reverse complement strand
CAAGTAACGGGAGCTCACTCCGTTATGCAGCACTCGGGATTTGAACCACCAAACTGCCGACCTTTCTGATCGACAAGATCAGTGTCTTACCCACTGAGCCACTGCATCCCTAGGGCATCATTATACCAAAGGTTTTATAATTGATTCTTTCATCTGGTACATTTTGTACTGTTTTAGTATTATTTTTTAAAAACCCTAACTATGCAAAGAGCCAGCATATTCTATATAGAGATGTTTGTTAAATACAAAGGAATTGTACGGTTATGTGAATATTCACATAATGCACACCTGCCCTAATATTAATCTAAAACATTGTTATTAATACAGTATATAAAGAAAATATTGCAGAAAAATCTGCTCAGGCAAACTTTATTCTAATTAAACTTAAATGTACATTTAAAAAGATCAGTACATAAATAATTTACAGGTCTGCAATTCTGGATATTCAAATAAGATATACATGTCTGCATTGAAGTGATGAAAACAAAGGGAATTCACTCAAAAGCCCATGTCTAACATGCACTTGCAAGGCATTTTAAGAGTTCATCCAAACTTCCCTTATTTTCCAGAGAAATAAATTATATAAACAAAAACAAATGAAGTAAAAAAAACCAGAGTGGGCACATCAGTTTATAAATAAACAATTTAGGATTATTGAGACAAAAACACAATGCTCAGACTTCTGTATTTTTGATTACCTATTATGTTGTTCAAGGTACACAATCTTGCTCCATTATTAGTGAGATAGAGAGGTATCTGTCCCATTGGTAGTGTAAATTGATTTCTTTTGGTAACTTTTGATCTATAGTCATGTCATCCACAAATACAAATAAAAATTTAGCATTCTTTTATATTTACAAGAGGTACAATTCTGGCAAATTTCCTTCACATTGAACACTTGTAGTAAGGCCGATAACAGTAGATACACTACAGCAAAAAAGGAGCACTTATTGGTAAAATAAGAAACTCACACTCAAAATTCACGTTATGCAGAGAGAAGGAATCATGATGTAGTTGAAATGCTTTCTGATTTAGGAAGCATAGACTGAAATTGCAGGAAGAAGTAAGAGAAAATAACAAAGGTGGAAAAAGCCCTTTAAAGACAGTTTGGATGGACATATTCAGATCTCTCAACATTTTTTTCCTTTTCTTTTCTTTTTGTACATTTTAAAAAGAAATAATCACAGAAGAAAAACTACCACTGGAATTGCTAAATTCAGAACACAGATTTTTTGGCATGATTCTCCATTTTATTCCACAAACAATGCTTATTTTAATGTTAAATGAACTTTATGTTGCCAAATATTGATAATGACAAACATGAAAATCATGGCATCTTGTAATACAGTATATACAGTTATATATACCAAGGTTGCAAAATAACATTCGATTAGCTGATCTTCACTTCACTACTTTGAGCCCTGTGGAAAATGAAAGAAAGTGTTCCAACCATTCCTTGACAATACCACTAGCAGCATATTTTTTGTGCAAAGAAAATATGTGAAAATTCTGTTTCAAAATGATCTCTTCAGTAGTACTGCACATTTTGTAATGTTTCCCACAACTAAAAAACGATTTATTTACTATATAGGTGCCCCTTATTTTTTTGAATTCTCTGCACTCAGTTCAGGCATCTCCTTTGACATTTCAGTTACACACCAAACATTGACAATTAGAGAAACATATTGTAAAGTTCATTTTAATTCCATTCATATACAGCATTACATTTTACTTCAATTTATACTACAGTAATGCACACAGCCCTAATTAGATATAAATA
The DNA here is from genome assembly GCA_032468035.1 of Aparallactus werneri. Taxonomy (NCBI): domain Eukaryota; kingdom Metazoa; phylum Chordata; class Lepidosauria; order Squamata; family Lamprophiidae; genus Aparallactus; species Aparallactus werneri. The sequence goes on along the minus strand of JANHFQ010006047.1, from coordinate 30,973 downwards.
ATAATTACTTACTGGCAGCAAATATATATCTCATTGATCATGACTCCAAACCCCAATATTATTTACAAAGCAATTATTTCAGTTCCAACCTTACCATTAAGTATAAATAAAGAATTCAATGGCAAATATAAATTTTTGCATGAACGTGTCTGCTAAAAAGCAACACTTTCCAATTCATTTTAAAAGAAGAAATCAAAGTTCTTCACACAACAAGCACAAATGACCATGACACTCTTACAAGTGAAAAAATGACTCAGCTTCACAAACATATAGAAATGTTTTAAATCTTTTTGTTGTGGCATGAAGTTCCAAAGCAGCGTGCATAAAGCATGACACTGAACTTTTAATACTTAATGCACCAAACAGTTTCAATTGCTGACTGGAATGTTTTAAATGCTTTTATGCAAGCTGCCCGATTTCAATTTGAAGGCGATTCCAAATAAAAACATGTTTGTCTCCCAAAAAGATATTCAAGAAGGAAAAAAATACTACTTTAAACCAAATCTCCCTCATTTGATCTATCAGTCACCTGAGAATATCCCATAGCATAGTCCATTTCCAAAATTCGAAGGAAATTACGTATGAAATTCCAGCTCACTCTCCAAAGCAAAAGTGAGCATCTAGTCTGCAATTGTGCATTTGAGCCAATAAAAAGCAAATTTTAACAACCTTTCAGAAGCCTCAGTTAAGTTCTCAATTTAGTAGTTAACAAAATTTCTTTTTATCTAAACATTAAAAATATCGGACCTTTTTCTGGGGATCAAAAATGTTCGGAAGAAATTTGATAACTCTAAAGCAGCTTTTCTTAATAGACTTGGGACGTTCGGAACCAATTTATGGCATAGAGATAATTTCTAAATTCTAAACTTAATGTTAAACTAGGATTAATATCACAATTTGCAAATTCCTTTGCCAGTACCGTACATTCCAGTTTCCATTCATCATATGGAATGGAAGGTTGAGCACAGAGTGTAATTTCAGCATTTGTGAAAATAGTATCCCAAGTCATATTTGACAGATAAGCCATTCACTTTCCAGATGCACATTGCTTAAAGTGCTGCTTCACTGAAGCTACTGTGAATCACAATAACCTTTCTCCCTCTAAAATGAATGTTTTGGTTTATATATTATAAAATACACGGATCAACCATTACTGTGTCTATTTTCTTCCATCTCTTCCTTGTCACTTTCTTATGCTACACCTGAATTAGGACACTATAAGGAAATGCCCAATAAATTATCACACATTATTTATATGGTTGTTACAAACAAGAATGCAAAAACATCTCTTTGTACTCATAAAAATTCTGCCAAGCACTGTGGCTTTAAGGCTGCATTGTCCTGGGATGTTTAAAGCCTATTCAACAACAAAAAAATTCTGCTGTACAGCATTACTATTCACTAATCAAAATATTTACATCCTTTGCTTTTCTAAAATGACAAAGAATCTCGTGGTGAGATGGGCGGCAAACAAGTAAAATAGATAAAATAAAAATGCAAATTCCCTTCCAGTATGAAACACAGGATAGTGGTAGATGTTTAAATCCTCATGATAATCAATATCTAATCATCGGATTTGGCTTCAAGCAAACAAACAATGGCAAATGTTTACTTTTTCTTAACATCTTCCAATATTGCCTGGTCCCATTAATACTGTACACATTTCTATATAGTATTCATGAGTACTTATGAAAATCATTTTGAAAAATCTCATGGTCTCTATTTGAAAAGGTATGGGTTTTTTTCTCTAGTGAAAAAACTGTTCTAGCAGTAAAAATAGTCTTGATTAAAACAGATTTCCTTTGTAAGGAAATAGCTGGATGTCATCTTTTTTTCATTTTCATACTAGAAGAATTCATTTTTTTTTCAAAAGGCAAGATCCAAACTGCAATTACATTTAAAGCAATGGACTTTAAGCTGCAACTTTGCAATTCAGAATGGCAAAAACATAATTTAGCTGAATGATTTTTACCAGCAGCTTTTATCAATGAATCTTAAAGGATACTTTTGTGATGTTTTTCTCTTATAGTTATACGTCAGTATATGTAGTTAAATATGATGTTTTCAAACTGGTAGGATATCATTAAGATTTTATCAATATTCTTATGCGTGCAAATGGCATTTGCCATATAAAGAAAACATAAATTGTTTCCTGTTCAGTGACTTGTCAGGCAGGCAATGAAGAAAAGTTATTTTATGTAGATTTGTAAAATCTCTTCAGGTCTTCAAGAACTTGAATTGAGACCCCAAACCTATCTGAATGGCCTTTCACGATGCATACCAAAGCTGAAATAGAAACTAACGATAAATATTTGCACCAAATAGAGCTAATCTAACGAACTGCACTTAGGAAGACTAACTGTGTTAGCCTTAGAAATCTCTTTTGAACCTGAAGTCTTCTCCCCTCCTTCCCACCACCCAAAAAGAAAACTTCCCACAGGTGCACATTTACAATTTTATTTTGGGCCCAACGTTTGTTATTTTAAGACTGCACCTGCTTTACCTTTACCTTGATTCAACTCAATAAGTCAAAACCTTACTCCTTTATGTAGCTCCTTTATCGAGCTTCTAAAATCTAGGAGAGGCTTTTGAGGTTGACCAGGCTTCTTCATTAAGAGATAAGAATAATCCAAAATATCAAAACTTTCTCTCTCTGGGTCATCTAGCACCCCTTTCTCCTTTGTGTCCTTTTTCTTCTTATTCAAATCTTATTCAAAGTTTGAAGGAGAGAAGAGGGAAGGTAGAAAAGGCACCACTGCAGGGGTTAGAAACCAATGCTCTAAGCCCACCTTGAAGTGGGCAACTAATTCTACAAAGTGCATTTTGTTAGAGGGAAAAAGTTCCTTACTCCTCACATTCCATTTTCTTTTCTTGTGAATTGAAGCGGATTTGGTTGCAGAATGAGATACGGAAAGGGCGTTTTTCCAGTGTGAGATCCAAATGTTTTGGGGCTTTAGACATCATCAAATATTCTACTTCGAGACATTGACAAGTATCTTCCACCTGGTTGGTACCTGTAGAATACAGAAAGGTTTTAAATTATGGGACTTACATGGCCCCGTTTTTGAGCTAAAGACATTGAATTAGGAGAGCCACATTAGCTATGCAAGTCCAAAATCAGAAGAGGTCTGGTAGCACTTTTTCAGACTAATAATGTTATTACTCAGGATTGTTGTTGGGGAGAAAATAAGAGGAGAGCGTAATATGTATGTTTACACCTAGGGCTATTTATAAAATAATAAAGGCAAAATAAAAAAATATAATAAATAAATAAATCGAAAGCTGAAAACTTGTGACCTACACCTCATTTATCACATGCATGGACATAGCAGTATGAATTGTGTAAATCTTACAGAGACCAATTGACAAAAGATCAGGTTGTAATAGCACCTCCGCAATATTCAAATTTATACAGGTAGTCCTTGACTTATGATCACAATTGAGCCCAAACTTTTTGTTGCTAAGTGAGAAAATTGTTATGTGAATTTTGCCCCATTTTATGACTTTTTTTTTTTACCATAGTTGTTAAGAGAATCACTGCCACAGTTAAGTTAGCAGCATGATTTTTAAGGGAATCTGGCTTCCCCATTGATTTTTCTTCACAAAAGGTGATCACATGATCCCAGGACACTGCAACTGTCATAAACAGGAGTTGGTTGCCAAGCATCTGAATTTTGATCATGTGACCATGGGGTGCTGCAACAATCATAAGCGTAAAAAAATGGTCATAAGTCACTTTTTAGTGCCATTGTAACTTCGAACAGTCACAAAATCAACCCTTATAAGGCAAGGACTACCTACATTCTAATTTTTCCATACAAAAGATGGAATATCTAGGGTTACAATCAGTGTAAGAACTCCATGACAAGAAATCTAATTATTAATAATGGAAACAATTGTCTTTCAACGCCATGAATTTTCAAGCACTTGAAACTGAGCGCAGATGCATGTGTATTACATTAAGTTTTCTTGGTAGTATTTCAGTACAGGAAAGTCAGAAAAGAGAAAACAATAAAATCTTTTTGGGATCAATCTTCTAATATATAACTATCTGTTTTCTGGATCCAATGTTGGAAACTTGTAATGAGATCTCCTGCTTTGGTTTGTGTGTTTAATAGAACATAGTTAATGATAAAACTGAACAGGAATTTCCTGGCATCCAGGAAATTATTGTGACTTAAAGAGTATTTACAGACATTGTCTGTCTAATCTAGATGCTCCTTACCTTCCTGATTCAGAGTCAAGAGGATCTTCGTTGACTGAATCTGCATTGAAGTCCAGAGGTTCTGCGTCCTGAAGAAGTTCTACTCTGTCCCTTTCGTTCCTTCCATTGGACCTGGTGTACTTGGAAGTCACTACAGGAAGACATTTTACAATATCGTCAAGGGGCATTTTGAACTCCAGCAAATAGCTGGAAAGGTCTTTGCCAGAAAAAAAAGAAAATTGATTTGGAATAGATCTAAATAATATTATCAAGTATATTAATTATTAAGATTCAAACACCATTTCTAAAATAATGCAATTGTTATATATTTATTATAAATATAATAGATTATATAAATAATAAAGTATGAATGGACAAAAGCATAAAGCAATTCCATCTAAGCAACCGAATAGAGCAATTCAGTGTCCATTCACTACCCATATCATGCATATTTTCAAGCCTCTACAACATCAACAGGGGTCATTTTGTTTTCTCCACCCAGTGGTAATGTATCTGTGCATTTCCATTAAAAAAACCTGCTGTATGAAAAAGGGACATTTTGTAGCTGTTGTTACATGGAAGTTTTACTGAACTGGCAACATGTCACGTTTCTCAGAACATTATTTTGGAGTTCCCCCCAAGGCAATTGAATTAATATTTAATTAATATTCACTGCTCACTTTCATGAAACCAAATTTCATTAAATATAAAGGGGTCTCCTGAGAAAAAGTGAGAATATCAGGTTGTACAAAATAGAATTAAAATAAGGGGGAAAAGAAAAAAAGACTTGTTTGATTCCTCCATGCGCTTGACTCATCCTCTTTTATTAAAAAAATGTTGGAACTCTAAAAAGGCTAGAAAGTGGGTGACTATGAGTTCTAATCCTGCCTTAATCACAAAAGCAAGCTGGGTAATACTGGGCCACTCTCTCTCTCAACTCAGCTCACCTCATAAGAGTTGTTTTAGGGGAAAAAAGGAAGAGGAAGGTGAGTTGGATATGTTTGCTGTCTTGAGTTATCTGTAAAAAATAATGAAGGATGCAAGTAAACAAATAATCCTACAGAGATTGTGCCTGCAGTAAGCAACAACACCTACATCTTTAATCTTCCTTTCACATGACTTTGTGATGGATTCATTACCCCATGATGAAGCTAGTCCTCCCCTCCAAAATGCCCCCCTGCTGCTCATTGCAACCTTTTAGCTTCTTTCAGTTCCTATACTCCTTTGGACATTGTTGTAAACAAACAAATGAATTATTCCAACACTAGCAAGTGTTAACAACTGAGCTCTGGTCAGATTTGGGTAATTTATGGGTAGTTGTGGAAGGGAAGGGTAGCATTCTTAATGTTTGTAGGAGGTTAAAGGCCACAGCAGTGCAGATGTAAAAGTACATAGAGGCAGGATTTTATTTTGGGGTAGAAGGTTAAGGTTTGGAGATTCTTTGTTATTTTTTCATAAAACCACATTAAACTTTTGCAATGCAACTGCTTTGCATACTTCCATCTCAAATTATTAAGAAAACGCGCCATCAATTTTCAGCAAACATTGTCAAGGAGTATTTTGACAGAGCCGTGGTGGTTCAGTCTGTAGGATGCTGTGCTTAGAGTGCAGCTGCCCGCAATTAACTGCAGTTCGAATCTCACCAGGCTCAAGGTTGACTCAGCCTTCCATCCTTTCGAGGTGGGTAAAATGAGAACCCAAAATGCTTGGGGGCAATATACCGTATGCTGATTCTGTAAACCACTTAGAGAGGGCTGAAAAATGTCCTGATAGGCAGTGTATAAATACAGTGCTATTGCTGTAGTGCTATACAGTGTGTATGTGTATGTATATATACACAAATGTATACACTGAAACGAGAGAAAACATAATTTGAAGCCTGTAAATACAGCCCAAAATTAAGATTTATCTGATTAATGATCTCATGGATGCTCTTCAGTAGGTTCCCGTTTCATTCCAATACCCATATGAATGATGTATATACAAATAAAACAAATAAATAAAACATTATGAAGAAAGGAGAAAGGAGTCATCTCACATTTGCTGCACACATAGCTTTATGCCTTTTAAGCATAACCTGGATAGAAAATGCCAATAACTGAGAAGTTAGAAATATTATGTTATTCAAAACCCAGAAGCCTGTGCAAAGTGTCAAAGTGGCTTTGAAATTGCAATTTCCACATGGAAATTGAGTGAAAATACTCAGTCTGAGAATTAGGTCTTGCTTGGAGAGAGAAGTCTGAGATAACAAACAGAAAGATTTCTTTTCAGAAGGCCAAGGGGAATTCCATGCTTCTTACATGTTTCCAACCCCTGTTCGTTCTGTCCAAATACGATACAGCTGTGGTTATTCTAACAAGATTCTTATTTCAGCGTTTTAATGGATACATAAATATGCAATTTTACAGAGTTTTGTGATTTGCTTTGCTTGCCAGAGACCAGTTGTATCTGGATACTCTTGCATTACAATATGTTTGCAAAGCTTTTTAAAGGAAATAATCACAAATATGTTATCTAAAGCATATTATTTGTTTGAACTTATAAATTTGAATATATATATTTTTCCCTATTCTGTTGTATTAGATTCTCAGAGATTGCCTGGATGAGTCTCTGCAGTTTTTTTTGCCAAGGGTTTTTAGAAGTTTTTTGCCATTGTATCCTTCCCAGGGCTGAGAGAAAGTGACTGGCTTAAGGACCCCAGCTGGCTTTGGTTGCCCCTCAGTTTGATGGAGGCAGTGCAAACTGGAGTGCCTGGCAGAATTCCATAAGCGTTTACACAGATCTTCATAGACAAAGTGCTGAGATTCATGCCAAGGTCTATGCCATTTGAGGCAGGGCCATACCTTAAGTGTCCAGCATGCTGTCAAATAACTTCTATCCTGCCAATGATTTCTGAAATCCTTAACATAACTATTCAATTTAATAGCTTTATTCCTATTAAATAATCAGTATTTGATTATATTTATGTCTCCTTCTCTGATGTAGTCAGTTTGAATTATTGGCTGCGTAGTGTTATAAATCTCAGCACTTTTGGTTTTGCCATTGAAAATTTTTAAACTAAAATTAACTTAAAATGTCAGAAGCAAATGGAGCAAATGAGCACTTTTGGGCAGTGAGAAGTAAACCAGCTCCTGATGCTAACCAGATGAGTTGATTAATTTAATTACTATTATTATTTAATAATTAATAAGCTGAAATAAAATCTAAATTTACATGTTCAATTGAATATTACAATAAATGCAAATCAAAAAATAAATTTTAAAGCATCTGAATACCAGTCACTGTTCACACACACACACACACACACACACACACACACACACACAGTGTTGTCTGGAACTTTTTCCTTCTGCAGAAAAACCATTATTGATAACAGGCTGATGGGAAATAGTCTCCTCACTTCCATAAATCAATTTACCCCAGCAGCTGTTTAAACCTGAGCTTTATCAAAAAGCTCTGGAAACCTTAATGGAAACCTCTAAGCTTTGTACGCTGCATCCCACTTGCTCTGCAGCCTCTCTTGCATTAATTTGCATATACTGTACCTCTGAAGGTTGGAAAAAGAAAAATAATGACAGCAAGACATTGTTCTTGCAAGAAATCTTCTTCTAGCAGCTTAGTTCTCTGACAAAGCAAAACCAAAACAAAACCCAACACTGATTTGAGGGCAAGCAGAGCGCTGGATTTCAGGCCAGCTATTTCTGAAGTGCTTCCTGCCTTAAAAACCCCTGACAATCTATTGCCTGTCACTAAAAAGAGGGAGGGGAAAATATCCCACTGCAACTTTTGCAAAATTCATTCAGTGTAGGAAATGGTGGTTTTCAGCAGCATGAAAAAATGATTCATTCATTGTTCAACAACAACAAAAAAGAATTCTGCTGTTTTATTTAACTGAAGAATAAAAAAAGTAAAGGTTTTCTTGTCTAGTTATGTGTGAGTCTTGGGCATGAATTTCATATTTATTTCTTGGCCAGGAGAGCCAGCGTTGTCTGAAGACATTTTCGGTTGTCATGTGCCCAGCAAAGACTCATATTGTTACACCCACCAAAGTGGTAGCTATTAATATAAGTGGCAGTTTATACACAAAATACTATGTGGTAGTCAAAATCCATTGTTACCCACAAATAGAATATGACATATAGTGTGCATCTGTGTGTGTGTGAGATTTAACATGCACTCTAATAAAAATTCTCCATGTTAAAAATTACAGCAGGTTTTAACATCTACAGCTATCAGCAATATTAAATGTAAAGTGAGTGAAATATATGGCATATCCCTTCATCTTTAATGCCCTGAACTTAGATTTTCTTTAAGAAAAAAGATTTAATGCTATTACAAAATACTGTAATTGATTGTCCTTTGGTCCTGTATAGGTTTGCAGATATGGAATGACACTTATACCTCTAAGACAGCGGTATCAAACCTATGACACGTGTGCTCCGCATGGCACGTAGCGCCCTCCCTGCGGGCATGCAAGCCATCAACCCCCTCACACATGCGCGCACGGCATTCGCTGGGAAGGCCGTGAAATGGGCCCTCCCACCCGCCCAAGCCTCTACCTGGTCTATGAAGCCTTCTCTGACGCTCAGCTGG
>JANHFQ010006046.1:10009-22393 GCA_032468035.1 Aparallactus werneri | reverse complement strand
TCAGTGGTTCTCAACCTTCTTAATGCCGCGACCCCTTAATACAATTCCTCATGTTGTGGTGACCCCCAACCAGGGGTTGGTTTCAAGCGGGCTGCCACCCAGTTCGCTGTACACGCGCTTAGCATGAGCATGCATGCCAAATACATGTCATGTGCCAAACGCGCATTTGTCACGCATGCGCACACAACGATCTCACTTCACTCTCTCACTTCTCTCTCACTTCTCTCTCTCTCTCCTCTCTCTCACTTCTCTTTCTCACTTCTCTCTCTCTCCTCTCTCTCACTTCTCTTTCTCACTTCTCTCTCTCCTCTCACTTCTCACTCTCACTTATCTCCTCTCTCTCACTTCTCTCTCTCCTCTCTCTCACTTCTTTCTCACTTCTCTCTCTCCTCTCTCTCACTTTTCTCTCTCTCTTCTCTCACTTCTCTCTCACACTTGAGTGCAAATGAGGGGGCCTCGCTTGCACCACAGGAGTGAAGTGGGACGCGAGGGCCAGTGGTGCCTTCCTCCCCACTGGCATGCAAAGGCGGCGGCAGCAGGGCGCAGTGCCGCACTCCCTTTGGGCGCTACAGGTCTCTGCGCACTCACCTTGCTGGCGGGCCAGGCGTGGCCATTGTTGCTCTGTCCTTCCTCCCAGTGCCGCGCCCACCCAGCCACCCGGAAAGACCCGGGAGGAGAAAAGGCAGCCTGCTGAGGATGAAGGGCTTCTTCTTTGGCTCCTTCGCTTTCCACCACCTCAGCACCAATTCAGATTCGGTTGGTAAAGTGGTCCCGCATTGCACTTGAAGAGGTTTTCATGTGCGCACCTACGCCTCAAATTGGGGTCCCACTGCCTGCGTCCCGGACTGAGCCTGCCTCACCCCACGTTATTTTTTGGGGGAGAGGCAGCGCGATCCGGACGCCAAAAGGAGACCCGACGCCTTTTGTTTTAGTTTCATTTCACCCAGAGCCGGATACTCCGCCAGCATTTCCCCAAAGTGTTGTCCTTCAAGTATGTTGGACTGGAGTGAGGGGGAAATGGTGGACTTCAACTGGCTCTTTCCTCCAGGTCCTTCGAGTATATAAATTTATGGTATTTTCCTGGGGTCTTTGGCGACCCCTGTAAAAAGGTTGTTCGACCCCCAAAGGGGTCCCGACCCCCAGGTTGAGAACCACTGTTCTAGGAAATTAACTACAAGTCTAGATATGGAAAAAATAATTGTATATTTATAAAACTTGGATATATATTCACTGGATATGTATTAATAAGCCCACAATGGAAAAATATGGGGGGGCGTTGTATGTTGTAGTGTTGGTTTGTCTTATTTTTGCTTTTTATGTTTTTGTTTGTGTATATTGTTCGTGCTTCTTTTTATGTATATAAATCTAATAAAAATTCTATTTAATAAAAATTAAAAAAATAAGATTGGGTCACTCATGTGAAGGCCAAATTTGGAGTTTTAAATTTGGAGTTTTTATAATCATCTACATCACTTTTACAATAATTCCTTAGCCACTCCAATATTTTGATTTTTTCCCCTGAATTACTCCAGTTGTTGTGTAACTGGTGCTTTGCTTTGTTATTCTTTCCTATGTACTGAAAAATTATAAAATCAATTACAATTTTGACAATTTTGATAAGATGATAATTTATCCCACAATGTTACCCTTGTTCTTGTATTATGACTGATGTTTCTTAATTAAATGTTTTATTCATATGAATAACTTTCTATTCCATGTACCATATGTTAGATAGACTTCATTCTTTGTGAACATTGTTGCAGTTTCTGCCCTTTTCCGCTTGAGTGTGTTAATTCACTTGGTTTGAGCTGTGAGTAATCTCTCTCCTGTATGGATGAGATTAACACAACCATAGTGAAATTGTGGGATTGTAACTAAGTAGACCTGGCTTGTTCTGTGGTCACTGCAAAATGAGTGTGTCAGAACTGACTTTAACCTTTTCAATACCTGAGGCAAAAAGGTTGAGTAGTCCTATTGTATGCTTACAGAGAGCATCCTGTTTCTATTACTGTTAAAGTAACCTTTGCACCCAAAGTTTCTGATCACTGCTGTCTCAACCAGATATGGATGTTGCAAGAAAATACATAATCCTTCACTGTCCTATGCTATTGCTGCATTGAAACGTTACCCTGAGGTAATGAGGCAGGATAATGAAGAAGCAAAAAACATGTTCAAATTTGGTATCGGTCATATAAATATTCTACAATGGTGGTTACTTGGACATTGGAACAATCATACAAGCCAGTTTTAACACATTTCAGCATTCCAGGTGCCATCATGGAGGACATATTTCTTGAAACTATGAGAGTCCCATGCAGCTGGGACAAAAATGTATCACAACTCTATCTTATTACATGAATAAAATATTTCTAAATAAAGTGATGTGGCTTTAGCTACTGTACCATTCTTCCATAACAGTTGAAGTATTGTTAGGTGTGTTGCTGTCACCCCAAATGCATTGTGTAGAGCTAGGAGAACATGTTACTTTCTCTGCCAGGAGAGCCCTTGGGCGTAATTCCCTTTCACATAAAAATCTGCATTTCAGTAGACTTCCTGGCTTGTAGCTATCCGTTCAAGATGACAAAATAAATTTTAATGCATGTTTCCCAATATTTACAGTTAATCATCCATAGATCTGATGCTTTTACTACAGCAGCTGGGAACTGGCAGGGGGGAATATTAAATATGTGGCTATATTTAGATGACTTTCCCTAGCCCATTGAAACTTTTACAATAGCTTTTCTATTTATTTGATTTATGCCTCCCTTTGGCTCCCCTGTCCATATTGTTTGGTGCTTTATGTCAGACTTAGGCCTTTCTTAGAATGTACCGCCTCTTTCCCCACTTGTTCTATCTTGCAGGCAAGTCCCAAAGAGATCTCATTTATTTTGTGCCTTAGAATGCGGTTGCTTTGTTGACAGCATAATTTAAAGAGATATATGGATGACTGAGAAATCATTTTCCCAAATTTGGCCAGATGTTTTTTAGATGTGATTGGAATTACATTGCCCTTGTCTGCAGGGTCAGGCAATACTAATGTCTCAAAACTTCTATTGCTTGCCGACCCCAGCTTCTGTCTTTGGTCTTTGAAGATGCAAATGTGTTATCATTTAGCATGTAACTTCAACATTTCCATTTTTAATTTTTTACTGTTTGAATACTTCTAACACTTAAGACCCACAAATAGGATTCTCTAAATTTTCACTGTCATCTGCCATCACTTTCAAACTATCACAACTGCGCCATCATATTGTAATGCAGCTTTATTTATAACTTCATTTGATGCTAAGGTTACTATTTATATACAATGCCTTCCTGTAAATCACTTTGCCCTGTGTAGAAAATGAATGTTGCAATCAATTGCCTTGCTCCATATTTCTAAATGTTTGTGTAATGGATGGATTACACTGGCATGTACCCATTTCACTGGCACATCTGTCACCTCAGCTTCTGGATTTCATCAATTTGTCAATTTTAATCAACTTTCTATAGTCAGCATAAATCATTGAGTTTAGAAAATGTGACACATTTACCCTACTTATTTACTTTGGCACTGCGTTTGCCTAATTGAAATCTTGAACAACATGGAAGGAACTAGAGTGTTACCAGTGGGACGTTAATGAGTCGGCATGACTAGCATTCTGTCTGAATTTTCCTATGCATCAGAACTAAGAGCAAGGTCAAAATAGTTATGTATCCATTAGCCAATGGAATTTAACATTCCTGATAATTAGTTTTTCATTTAGTACAGAAATTGGGACAAAAATAGTTCTAAGGCTAATCAAATAAAATAAAACAGATTGTAAGGAATTGAATCCAGCAGTTGAATGACCTCTGGTGCCTACTACTGGTCCTACTTAGTTATTACTTACTTACTAACTTACTACTTATTTTTATTTTATTTATTTAATATTTTATATTTCTCCCTCAAAGAGATAGAGACTCATGGTCTCTGGCCACCCAATTCACACATAGATTGCTCAGGTGGCTTACAACATTTAAAAATCCACACAAAAATCCCACCCCACCCATCCATGGGGTCAGCAAAACAATCAAACCAACCACTTGATCAGTCCGTCTCCATTTGTGGCCTTCAGGCCCACTGACAAAATCAGATTTGTAAGGTCCTTTGGAAAAGCAACAGGTGGGGGCTTGGTGTACCTAGGGGGAATGATGTTCTGTAGAGAAAGGGCGACCATCGAGAAGATCACCATTGTCTGATGACTGTCCTGATTTTTACAGTCTAGACCAGTGTTTCTCAACCTTAGCAAATTTAAGATATTTGGACTTCAACTCCCAGAATTCCCCAGCAAGCCATGGCTTGATCTAGATCATTAATTAGCTTTCATTGTTCTGAATGCAAAATATATTTGAAGTGAGATACTTAGTTACACAAGTACAATTTTTAAAATAATAGAATTCAACACAAATTTCTTCACCATATTGAAAGAATGCTTTAATTGTCAGATTTTTGTAGGGGTTCCCCCCCTCCCAAATACTGACAGTCATCAGAGTTCTCTAATCCTGACTGATCTAATCCTCTTGTCATCTGCTTTCTTCATCTCCAGGCAAATGTGTAAAGAATTTACTGATCTTTTGGCCCAAGACCGGACACCCATTGGCAATAGCCGACCAACACCCATCTTGGAGCCAGGGATCCAGAGCTGCTTGACTCACTTCAGTCTCATCACTCATGGCTTTGGCTCCCCAGCCATTTGTGCTGCCCTGACTGCTCTCCAGAATTACCTGACGGAAGCTCTCAAAGGCATGGACAAGATGTTCTTGAACAACAACTCTGCTAACAGGCACACTTCTGGGGAAGGACCAGGTAGTAAAACTGGAGACAAGGAAGAAAAGCACAGAAAATGAAAGAGAAAGAGAGTGAGAAAATCAGAAAGCAAGCTAATGAAAATAGGGGGTAAATATAAAGAAAAGGAGAGATTGAGAGTGATCCTTTGGGAGGAAAAACATTTAATTTTAGCTTTAAAATATTGGATTGGGTTTTGGAAGTAAGTACACTAGGTAGGTCACATCTGCAAGTAATTAAAAAAAGAAAATAAGGTCAGAGGCACACAGTGGAACAGGAAGAGTGGCTCAGTGGTTATGGCAAAGGAACTTTTGAAGATAACATCCAGGATTTTCCACTTCTGTCATCCCACAATACTTTTTTAAAATAATTTTTGGTGGGGATGAAATTATAAGAGATAAAAGCAATCAATAATTTATTGGAAGAATCATTTTGATAATGTTGCTATGTTGGCCGAGGTACACAGTCTGTTTCTGTATTATTACTATTTTAAAAAACCTATCTAAAGTAGAAAGAAAAACCTAAGAGATGGAAATATTTTATATTGGACTGTCCCATTCAGAGCAAGTTTCCTGATTTTGTGCAAATTTTTTGCTGTTCTCTCTCTGTGTGATCTGAATAGCTGGGCCTCAAATTGGTCAGTAGCATTTGGCCGAAATATTTCCTAATAGTGGGAAGAAAGGGGGAAATCTGGGTCTGTCCAAACTATGAGTCATTAAGAATTGTTAGTAACTACATGCAGAGGTGATTGATTCAGGCTGTGAAAATGTTAAAATGTAACTATATGTAAGTATATGGATGAGTAAATGGAAGAGCTAATGGATTGCTCTCAGGTGCCTCTGCTTGCTCTGGATACCTACCTAAAGTGTTAATCAAAAGCTGCCCACTTAACATATTTAATCCTGAAACTTGGGGGCTGCAAATAACCATTTTTTTTTCCTATCCATAAGGATGTGTATAATTTGTGTATATATGCTCCATTAAGGTATGGGATTGGATCCAGACTTGGTCATATTTGGAGGAGAGAACCATTGTAATCAAAATTAGCCATTACTAATTCTAGACCTACAACTCAGCATGACTAAGTCTGAAACCAAATAACTGACCACGAGAGTCAACCCTTTGTTTCATAATAAAATATGGCTATCATGAAGTAAACATTTTCATGAAGTTGTACCTGTGGAAAAATAGGTTGCACAGGATGCAACAACTGAGAAGAACAGGAAAGGGAAAAGGAACATTTCTTTTTGTGGATAGATATAAAGATCAACATGCCTTTTCTTTTCAATTGCAACTTTTTTTCATAACTACTGTTGTACGAAGGGCAAATGTTACTACTGAAATGGCCCTGTGCCTGAAACTGGTAATCTTTATTCCTAGTTTGTTTGATAAAAAATTTCTAAAATACACATCAAGCTCTCACCTGGAACACTACCCTTTTACATTTCTATGAAATAACCTGTCCTCTTGAAGGGGAGGGCTCGCAGTGCCCCACAAGAGGCACAAATGAAAGTGTGTACTACAAAAGTGGAAATCCATTTATGGAAGAGATTCATGTATGCATTGGAGTGCAGTTAGGCCTCCTAGACTGGGGACAGTAATGGTAGAGATAATGTCACAGATAATGGTATCAATTTGTACATTTTTATACTAAAATTTGAGCAATGACTGACTCTCTTTAAATGTCTCAGATCACAGACACACTCTTTGTTCTTTTAAAGAAATGTTAATAAGAATGTCTTGATAAGTATGTTAAACCTTCTCAGGAGTATGCACCTTTTTAATTTTCTTCTGTTTCCCAAAGCTTTGCCCGCTTGGCTTATGAGCTTCTTCAAAGAGGACTAGAGCTCCGTACACATTTCATCAGGTACTGAGATGAAAATCCACAATTCTGACACTTTTCCTTTTCAAATCAAAGTCAGTTGTTTTGGAATTCTGCAGGTGTACTTCTTTAAAGAAGCTCAAAGGGAATAGATTGAGTAAGGCTGCACTAACTGAGCAAGTGATGCTGATTTAGAAGCAAATACTATGTCCTCCAAAATTAAAAAAAAAAAGAATTGGGAGGTGGGGCAATAGTGTTTGATGCACAGAGTAAAATATTTGTTAAATATATTTCCTCTTTTAGAGAAGGTAATAAGAATCATGGCTCATTATTCAATTAGTATCTAAAGTGAAGGAAATCAGTTTCCCCTTGTTATCAAAGGAGTGTTGCAAATTTTGACTTGGAAGACAAACAGTTATTTTGACCCTGGGGTGGAAAAGGAGGAATTGGCCATTTTCCAATAATTTGCAGTGATTAAGTATGAATTACATTTTTAAAACATTCAACTCCTTTTTTTTGGACTAGGTAGGAAAAGAAACCATCCTTAAGGGGAAAATGAATGTCACCCTGTATGTTATCATTTTGCAAAGGTTTTGTTGAATTGACAGTGGTTATGGTATTTCATGCATTTTGAAAAAATTATTTCCCTTTGTCACAACAGCTTGTGTCTATGCTTCATTTTGGCCTCACATACTGATTTCATTCTAGAAGATGAGAATAGGATAAAGATGTATTATGCCTGCTACCCTGATCCTAAACACATTATATGGCTGTAAATTCCATTAATTTTGGTGGAAATTAATTCCACTTAAGGGAACATTGAAGGCTTGGGTCTATGCCGGAAGTCAATTTTTTAAAATTTGAAATGCAATTTTCAAGTGCTGTTCGGGTACTTGCAGTTTTCAGTAAAAGATCATTTCATACTAAAAACTGGGATCACATAATACAGCAGTGGTTAATGTTTCATTTGAAGCAACCACACATATCATATGCCAGTTGCATCTTTTGCAGCAAATATACAGAAATGTATCAGTGTGCAGATGCTTGAAATATTCTTAATTTATAATTATCAGCAGTTTTTCCATATAGGAAACTATACATCATATGTACTAAATTACATATTGTAAACTGACCTGTGATTCCTTATTCCCAACCAAGCCAATTAAGATGTACTTAAAACTATTCTTTCACCTTTTGTTTGTTTTTAATGAGACATGTTCCCAAGCTCTTAAATAGGAGTCTATTGTCTATGGACATCTTAAGGCACCATTTTTGAGTATATTTATCTAGGCAGGAAAGTTCATCAATCTGTGGAGCTTCCATCCATATATAATATCTAAATACTAAAATTGCAGTTCTATTGACTTTAATAGGAATTGATTTAATGCCAACTTTTAGTTCAGTTGTGGGAGAAGTTTTAAATTCTGATCTTAATTCATATCTGTCCAATTTCAGTGATGTTTTAGGAGGATGAGTGATTAAGCACAGCATTTTTACGATAAGTTCTGCAATAGCCATTGTGATCATGGCTATTGAAGAACTTGAATAACTGAGCTTCCATATGACATTAATTCATTTTAATTAGGTATATATCATAAACAATAGTTATGAAGTCAGCAATATATATTTTTTTATTTTTTGGAGAGTGATATTATCTTTGTGTAGCCATTCTATTCTACTTGAGGAAAAAATGTTGGTTCATTTTTGCTGTCTTAAGTACTAAATCTGCCCAATTTATCAAGGCAATTAACAGGCTAAAGAGTTAATATATTAAATATTGCAATTTAGTAGGAACTGTCCCTAAGGAAAAAGAAATGTCTTCATCATGAAACATAGTAAACTCAAAACTGCAGTTCCATTTACCCAGTTTGTTAATTTATTTTTTAGAGAATTAAGTATGTGTTTGACTTGATCCTATTAAAACCAATGGAATTTAAATGTGCTTAATATTGACTGGATTACACAGCATACTTTTAAGATAACTTTCTTTATATGACATACTTGAAAATTGAATCTTGTTTGTATGTCTTGTCCATTTCAGCATCCAGAAAGAAGGAAGAAAGGAAAGACAATGGATCTTTGTGTTCATATTATTTTAGAGGACACTTTATGGTACTTGAAGGCAATTGCAGTATTGATTGCTTTTCTCTTTTCTCTGAGTTTAGGCTTTCTTGCTGAATTTTATAAATATAGCAAGTTCCCTATTGCAAAATAAAAATAATTTACTATTCGTCCTGTTGATGTGAACATGAAAGATCCAAATTGAATTAAACATTAAAATTAATTAAACATTAAAAAGGCATGCTGAGGAAATATTCCATTACTTAAAATTCAACTGCTTGTGCCTAAAATACAGATTATCATTAAATTAAACAAGACATTGAGGCAGAAGAATTGAAAAGTTGAACAGCTAATCAGGAGATATTTTGCTCCTAATGTAACTGATATCGATTACTGAATTGCCTGCCTTTTACTTTTAAATGTTTGTTGCATAACAACCCAGAGAAACCTGATGTGATGTTTCAGAATAAAATTTTAAAGATTATGTTTGGGTGGGTGTGGGAAAACCAATTATTATTTAGCGTTAAAGAGCAGGTGTTTGGAGGCATTATTTGATAAGCATGTCCCAATCTCAGCTTGCTGACCCTCAAAAACTAATTTTGTGTATGCATATGAAAGACAGAATGAAATAGAAAGAAGTGCCAGTGGTTTTACTGGATAGCATCTTCTGCCCCAATAACTTGTTAACTATTCCAGGAGAATATTCTTTCACAAGGTGTTTTGTTTTGTTTTTTTGGTATCACCAACAGATTCTGTGACCCTGCAGCAGAATGCACAAATGGATTGAGCAGTATTGTCTACACACTGATTGGCATCTTCATATTTTCAGAGATACATTTTGTGCAATCCATCCTTTGCTATGCCAAGCCCTACTCTTCCCCCATCTCTTATTTTTGGTAATTTTATTCCTCATCCCATCAGTGTTCCTAGAAGCTAATAATCTGACCCATCTACCTTTAAGTTTTTTTTTCTTAAAGAGCTTTGTAAATTACTCAAGTATATAAAAAATTGATTGCCCATGCTACTGTTACATCACAGGTGCAGGACCCAACTTTTCCTTGAAGCAATGTATTAAAATATTAGTTATCAATACAGTCTTGAAAATAATTGGTACTATTTAAATCTCATGAATAAATCACATGAGATTAATTTGTGAGATACATTTATGGTATGATTCATTTATGAATCAATGATAATTTGGTCAAATAAAATTAAAACAATATGTCTCACTTTTTTATTCC
This sequence comes from Aparallactus werneri, assembly GCA_032468035.1. Taxonomy (NCBI): domain Eukaryota; kingdom Metazoa; phylum Chordata; class Lepidosauria; order Squamata; family Lamprophiidae; genus Aparallactus; species Aparallactus werneri. Next base: position 12,462 of record JANHFQ010006046.1, on the reverse strand, counting down.
CTGTAAAACCATGTAACATTTAAGCACTACCTGTACAGTTCCACTACTGATCTGTAGAATTGCATCATAAAGTCGGTGCACAAAATTTTGTCTTACATAGTACTTTTTTTGTACTGTGTTCCCTGCTTAAAGGGCAGTATTGTATTACTGCAGGAAACAGTTTGCTATCCCATGGACTGTAGTTGTAGAAAAGAACACCTTTGATCAAAACTCTTTAAAATATCTGACGAAAACTGAATGTTTTGATTACATGGGGGAAAACATAGCATTGTCATTTTAATTCATTTAATTTCCCCAGTATTATTGCAGACTTGGGGGAGTAGGAATGAAGTTCTTGTCACAGCTAATATCTAAATAGGAATTAACAAATTTGCAATATCATTAAAAGTAGCTTGTAAAATAATCCTTAGCAGAAGAAGCTATTTGAACATTCCTGTGTATCAAACTACTCTAAAATAATCTAGTAGGAAAACCAGTATTCCTAAATTCAGAGAAAGTTCTGTTGAAAAATGATAGTTTTGAGATTATATACATTTGTGGCAGCTAAAAGCAGGTATCTACCACTGTTTGTTTTCTTGCCATTCATTTCTGTTCTGAAGTTTTCCCATTCTCTGCGTTGTGATGATTCATCTGCTGCACTTACTAGAATTCTTTTAAGCAGCCATTAAAGGCACAATCTTTTTGACAGAAAAAGAAGATCCAAATTGAATAAGATATTCAATATTTATTCTGTTTTTTATTGTACGCCGCCCGGAGTCCATGGATTGGGCGGCCTATAAATCAAATTAAATAAATAAATAAATAAATATCAGTGTTCAGACTTTCCCATTTTAGGATCTTTTGATCAGACAGTGGAGAAGGGTAAATTAAACTGTATTTTAAAGGGTAAATTAAACACCATTCCACCAAAGACTATGATCTGCAATAGATCATAGTCTTTGGTGGAACAGGCATAGAATTGATGTGAGGCTTTATCAAGGGCTCCCCCAAAGCCACTTGAAATAAAGTAATTGTCTCCCTCTTTAACAATCCAATTATTAAATCAACCTTATTGTCCATTATTATAGAATTAAGATTGGCTGCTACTTGATTGTGTCACTTAAAAGCTAAATTTGGAACACACTGACTAATACTTTGCCAACGACTGTTCCCAGGCTTTTGTGCTTCCTGCACAGCTTTTTCTATGCTTTAAAATTGTTCTCCTTTGTTTAAACATTCTGTTGTATATGAATAAATACACATATGGCTGGAGTAGCTTTGTTATACTCTCCCCCAAATAATTAAAAGAGAGACCACTGGTAGTTGTTCTGGAGCCAACCAGGTGTGCTACCATGTGTAATCTTTGGGTAATTTCAAATGTCTCTTTACGTAGCTCTCCAGTTCTGACGAACACCGTCAGAATGGCACTGCTCGCAAGAACCGATACAGTGATCAATGCCATCTGCAAAGCCACAAAGCATTCTCACCCAGGAATCTTATTTCTGATAGTTACCAGTCTGTTTTGCAGCTACATGATGTAAGAAGAATTGATGCTATGAATAGCAGAGGTTCTTGGCACCTGTTGTTTCTTCTGGCTGCCAGCAGCTTCACATTCAACAGGTGCAACTTTTCCTGTTACTGTCTGCTGGCCAGTTTTGCAGTAGCTAAAGTCTCTGAGCCATATAATAATAGAATCACCTTACTGGAAACATTCTGTTCGATTTCTAGAGTAATTTAGAGAGGAAGGTTGCATTAGTCATGAGTGTTTAAGATCCGCATCTTAAGGAAAATGGTTTGAAAGGGAATTTCTGAAATTTGTTTTAAATGAAACTTTCTTTCACTTTAGGTTTAGTATATTGGTGGACAAGTATGTGACAATTTTTCACATCAGGCTTCCTTTAAATGAAACCAGAAATCGTGAAAGAAAGGACTCTTTGACTTTTTCCCTTGGGGTGGTTTCTCTTTGAAATAGCCTCCCTTTGCTTTCTGTCCAAGCTCCCTATTGCAACCACTTCGGTACACTTGGGGAAAAACTATATGTTATTGTAAGGCATATCTCAATGGGAAAGTACAACTTCCCTATGGCCAGGCTGACAATCAGTCTGAGTGAAGGAAAGCTCTGAATTCTTAGCCTTCTCTTTTTACCTTTGGCTCAATCAATTCATCCAGTTAGCTGAGTGAGTTTTCCAAAGGGAGGGGGCAATACATCACCCTTGAGATAGTAATAATAATGGAACTACAATGGCAGCATGACTGCTCAGGAAGGACAGTGGGACTGTAGCAATTCAAGACATTTCAAAGGGAGTGTGTGTGTGTGAGTGTGTGTGTGTGTGAGAGAGAGAGAGGAATGAACCATCACCCAACCCTAAATTTCTTTTCCCCCCCCAAAGCCCCAAATGATCACTGGTGATCTAAAGAATACTTTGGGAAAAATGGTTTTTGTTGACAATTTAAAGGCATCCTCCCATTCCCTT
>JANHFQ010006045.1:14347-24466 GCA_032468035.1 Aparallactus werneri | reverse complement strand
GACTTATGACCATAATTGAGCCCAAAATTTCTGTTGTAAAATGAGACATTAGGGAGTTTCACCACATTTTACAACCTTTCTTGCCACAATTGTTAGGTGAATCACTGCAGTTGTTAAGTTAATAACATGGTTGTTAAGTGAAACTGGTTCCCCACTGACTTTGCTTGTCAGAAGGTTGCAAAAGATGATCACATGTCCTTGGGACATGGCAACCATCATAAATATGAATCAGTTACGAAGCGTCTGAATTTTGATCACATGACTATGGAGATGCTGCAATGGTCATAAGTGTGAAAAGTGTAAAAAGTGGTCATGTCATTTTTTTCAGTGATGATCCAATTAAAAACAGAAAATGTGTACAATTTTTTAAAAATACTGCCCTATATTTCTAAGTAATATATTTTCAAATTGATTTCTATATTTTGTTAAATGATTTCTATTCTTCTGAGCAGTGAGAACAAGAGTATTTTAAGATTAGTATTGTAGTTGAAATTATTTTTCTTTCCCACAACCCACCCCAGGTTCAAATTGTGATGGATGTAATATTTAAATTTAGAGATGTTCCTAGCTTTGCATCTTTTGTCATTAAACTCCCTAATGTTACTATGGGTTGAGATATCATGTAAATTGATAAGTAAAATAGACGTTGCACATCATAACACATCTTTTCAGATAAGATAACTTTTTGTAGGTTCTAGATTTAAAGTGTATTAAATATTCATTGTTTGTATTTCCTTAGAAATATAATTTCTTCACATAACTTTTCTCCTTTTGGAAGCCATTAAACACCTCTGCATTTAGCTCTGCAGTGCTGCTTTAGAATTCATTTTAAAATACTAGCAGAATATATATTTTATCAAGTAGTAGTATCAGTCCATTTATTTAAAATGGGGGCACACAAGTTAATGTACTCCTGTCAGTGTAAAACTATGGTAGTTGTTAATGTCATTATTAGACTCAGTTCTGATACGAGCAGCTGTCCTAAAGCTTTTTCAATCATCTTTCATTAAGTTTCTCCTCCTAATAGAACTATGTTATTTCAGGATTATTATTTTGACTTGTGACCATCTATAATGAGAGAAGTTCAGTATAACTACTTTTAAGCTGTTCCTCAGATGGCTTTTAATGATTCATAAACGGATTTTTCCACTCTGTTCACTGTATCAAGCAAGTGGTTCCAGTCATAAGTCAAAATGTACCTTCATATCCGCATCTGGGGGGGGGGGGAGAAAAGCCCATTTAATTTATGGTGATATTTGAGTAGATGTGGACAGAATTGAGATGTAAGGCATCTGCTAGCCATGCCAATTCAGGAATTGTATAGTATGACTAACAGCCAGAAAAGCTTTATTAGCTATATCCTGTGAGATGATGTATAAAAAAAGAAGATATTTCTAAGAAATCGACAGCTTTACAAATGAATTGAAAAGTTGCTTGGGTAAATATTAGTTTCTTCCTCTTTCTGACAAATGCCTTGTGTGTCCAATCACACTTGGCCAATAAAATAGTCTATCTATATATTTCTTGTCACAGAAATTGGTCATGTGATTAGCCTTTTGGTTTTGAAGCATGTAGCGTAAAGCATTTATAGTGTACTTTTGCTTCAATTCTGAAGTTTTGAAGGCTAGTAGAGCTAATGTCATGGCCATATTATGTGAGGAATTCATTGGAGAAAGTAATTATTTTAGGAAGGATTAGCAGAAAAAGGACACCAGGCTGTCAGGGAACATGGTGGCTGATCACCATCAAAGCTGACATCAGCCAGAGCATAAAACAATTGAAACAAATAGTGCAGGATTGAAAGAGGTAGAGAGCTCTGGTCCATAGAATAACCAACAGTCGAACACGGCTGAATGGATAACATCAACATGAGGGCCAATGCCAAAGTATTTTCTTCCTCGCTTAGGTTCAACTGAAATGAGCTGAATGAAATTTGTCATTCACACAAAGGGTAAATGATGTCTGAAGAATAATTATAGATTGCTTTGGGTCTATCACTTGGATAAAACAATATAATATAGCCGCCCCGAGTCCCAGGAGAGGGGCAGGGTACAAATCCCAATAATAAATAAATAAATAAATAAATAAATAATAAAATAATTTCCCAGCAGTTCACTTTGCCTGATTACAAATCAAGGACTAAAGATTCTATTCTTGTATTGCAAAAGGCCAGAAAGTGTGCAAACATTTTTAAATGTGCCAAAAAACATAGAAAGATTTTATAAAAGTAGTCTATGGTATGATCATTATGTATATAGCATAATTCAGTGGTAGCCAACATTTTCAACTTGGCATATGGGCTGGGGAAGGGGGAAGGGAACTGGGTTGTACGAGAGGTGGGATGTGGCCTGCAGGTTGGGAACTCCTGTTCTAGTTGATAAATGAAAAAAAGGTAAAGATTCTTTGTTTTGTTATGTCTTCTCTTGGAATGTATTTATAGTTTCCTAAACTAGCTTTCAGCTGCAGTCTTTTTTGGTGGTTTTCCATCCAAGCACTAACTCTTTTATGCTGGAAGAGTGTCATTCACCCTTTCTAACTTTTTGGGATTAGTCAAGATTCTCTGAAGGGGTTAATTAAGCTTCTCTGTCAGGTTCTTGGGCAGTTGACTTCCTTCCCAGGCATGAGTCTTCCCATCAAAATCTGTGGGCTGTTATAATTGCAAGTATGGTTACATTTTACTTTTCCTTCTCGTTTACATCCCTTCAGATTATTTTGTGTTTGAGTTGTGGTTTTCACTTCATCTCTGACCAATTTGGATGCACAATTGTGTGTATGTGTGTGTGGGGGGGTCTTCTTGAACTCACAACTCCAGCTTGAAGAACAGGTAGCAGCTGTGGCTTAGAGATTTTTGCACAGATTCATCTAGTATGCCAGTGGTGCCTTTTTTCAAATTGGAATGTCATAATCAACAATTGATTAATGCATTGCATTGTGTATGAGGACCATTGAGTAGCTATAGGTGGTCAGATATGCAGCAGTGTGGGTGATAATGGAAATACTTTGATGTTCTCATGTGACATTACTGCTCTACAAGCTGCATGGTTGCTCATTGGCTTCCTAGTGCAATTAAAGGTTACTACATACAGTATATGGCTTTCATGGCATAGGACCAGTTTATTTGATGGATTGCCTATTTCTAATAATTTCTGCATAGCCAGTGAAATTTAGCAGAGTGAGTATGCTTCAAGTTTCCTTAAATAAACAATGCCTAATGAGATCTTGATTGTATGCCTTCCTGGTATCTGCCCTCTAGAACAGCTTTTCCTCAGAGATCTGTATAGCTCCTACCCTGTCAGTCTTTTGAGGTAGTCCAGACAAGAAGTACAAACTGAGTACTAACACTATTGTAGGGATACAATAATAGAATTTTGCAAATCTGAAAGCACTTCTCTCCTTTATTTTTTATTTTCCTGAAAAATAGGTAGGATCCCTTCTGAAATACTTCCTCATGCATTTCTCTTCTTGGGGTAAGATACCTTTTGCATTATGGTTGGCTAGTCTGTAGCTGTTCCTCCTGTCTCCCAAGGTCTACAAACTATCACAGTCTCTGATGATTCTGAAAAATCACTGAAAACCTTTCTGTTTTCCTAGGCCTTGGGGTAGGTGGCTAATGAGTTGTTGTAGAACTTTGTACTTTTATGGATTTTTTTGTTCTTTTTTCTTATTGTTCTACTTTTTATATCATATAAGTACTGAGGGTCATTAGGAATTCAGCATTCTTTAAGTCATGCATACCAAGGCCATGCTATTTTCTGTAATATGAAGCTAAAAATGATATTTCCAATTTCTAGAAGCAATATGAAGCTGAAAATGAAATTAGCTCCTTCAGTGGCCTCTGTCATAGAAGTAAGAATTCCTAGTAACTGTTCTTTTCAGTGTAGTTGAAAGAAGAGAAGGGAGTCTGTGGATTGCAATCAGTAAATAATTCACAAAGGACAGACATGAGGGAAACCAACCACCCAGAATAAGGCCCTGGCAAACCACTTCTGTATTGATGAAAAAATGGAGTAGACATAGCAGTAATGTTTTAAAGAATGTGAATATCAGAATATGAGATCCTTACCCCAGTTGGAAAGTATTCTTTAAGTTATTTTGGAAAAGCATCAGACTTTCAAACTAGGTCTGGAGATAATGACACAGCTAAATCAAAGCTATTAGGAAGTCTGGTTACAACAGGCAGTATTGAAAGAACAATATATTATTGAAATATAAAATGTTATGAACTTGAAATTATCAAAGCAAAGTTAATGGGGAGGGTTTCTTAAGAATAAGTGAATTTAAACAAACTAGATATATCAGAGGATTAGATGATATGCTATTCAGGAGTCCATGTGAAATATCAAAATGGAATATAGATACTAATGGGGTATTGTAAGACAAAAGTTGGAGAAATGCAAGAACCTATAACTACAAGATATAGTTTATGTAAATGCAATACTACAAGAGGTATGTTAATTGTATTTTTCTAAAATATTTCTTTGTTTATTGCTAATATGTTTTTGAAGCAATGTAAATAGAGATACTGGACATAAATGTTCACAGATGAATAACATAGATTCAAAAAGATCACATAATAGAAAACCAGAAAAAGAGGAATGCAATTAAGTTAATTTCCAGGCGCAGAATGCAGAATAGATGATGAAATAGTGATGTCTACTGTACTGGAAAATTAAAGGCAAAGATATGCCAATAAGATAAGACCATATTAATATACAGTCAGATGATAGCATCAATCTAAGTAAAGATTTAGCAGAGGTAATTATGTAAAATAAATCTGAGAAACTACAGGAGAAATTAAACAATATTATGAAAACTGAAGCAGAAAAAATTTCCCAGATAGGGAAAATTCCAAATGGCTTTCTGGATAAGCTATCATTATAGTCACAGAAAGATAGAACTTGAAAATTTTAGACCACATGAAGAAAATACAGTAAGTGAACACAGATTTCTAGTATTGAGTAAGGCAGATGAAAAATAGTTCAATGAAGAAAGTCAATAGGAGGATACAACAAATAAAGGAAAAGAGAAAAATCTTTTCAAGAAAAAATGTATAGCTAACATAAAAACTTTCAACAGTAATCACAGAATTGATTTGATAAAGGCCTAGGGTAAAGGAATATTTGAAGACAATGAAACATTTTGTAAATAGATTAAAGAATGACAAAAACATTTGTAGAGAGATAATACATTGGAGGACCAATTTCATTAGATAGTGATGTATGAGAAACAATAGTCCAACTGTCAAACCGGCAGACACAAAACTATTTAAAGTTACAAGACAAGAGACAGTAAAGAATTAACTGATCGATGTCAACAAATATCCAACAAACTCTATGACCTAGAGAATGGAAAAGGCCAGTGAATACACCTATATTGAACAGGGGGAATACAAAAACAAAGGCACAATTATTAAAAGAATTGTACTAAACCTCCACACAAGCAAAATTTTGCATAAGCTCTTACAAAGAGGAATAGAGCCATTCATGCACAGAAAAGCTAAATGAACTGGTGCATATCATACCTGGCAGAGAGTCATGAGATCACACAGCTAGCCAAAAACTAATAAGGGGCTGAAGAGGAAAAACACAAAAAGGTGCATTACTTTCCTGACTGGAAAGCAAGCCCTTCGGTTGTGTACATAAAGCCAGAATGAGGGAAGATGTTTAGGCTGCTGGATATGTCTAAATAATCTTTTGAAGAATCTTTGCACTGAACAAATAACTGTGGGAACAAGTACCCATGAAAGCATGGTTAGAGAATAGAATAGTTTAAAATACTAATGGAAGTGAGACAAAGATGTAATTGTTCCCATATCTCTGTAACCTGGGTAGTGAATGTACAATAAAAGTTATAACATAGGAAGAGATGATAGCTGAAATCATATTAGAAATCAAAATGCTCATCATTTTTGATAAATAGATGAAACTATTTTATTAGCTGAAAATAAAGGTTAAGAATAGCACCAAAAAAATCACGTAAACAGAGAAAAGTAATGCCAACCTGTAGGCTTAGAAAATGTATGCTTGATGGCAAAGAAGTTAAGCTTAATGTATTATTTAAATTCAAAATTTTCAAGGTTTTTTTATATGACCACCAAAGGATGCTTCTTGTTGTTCATGTCCATCTAAATTTAAACTTCCTTTGTACGCTCTTCCTGGTATCATATATCAACTATTTATTTGATTTATATTTTATAAAATGTATAAAAATAATTTTATAATAATTCTCTTTAAGATTATAACTAATTTTGATTATTTCAAAGATTAATATACAATTGAGACGAGGTGTTTGTTTTTGGACTGATGGAAAAACAGTTGGAAAAAAGTCATGGAACTTTGTTTTTGTATATGATAAATTAAGATAATATTTTCTTTCCCTTCTTGGGCTCAGTAATGCACAAAGATAGATAGTGTGCTAGAGAAATAAAGAGAAGACTAATCCTTTGGATGAAAGCAGGCAATGATAGAGAATATCTTAAATAAAAATGGCATTTGAGTAACATCAAACATCAGAATAGCAACAGCAACAGCACTTAAACTTATATACCGCTTCACAGAGCTTTACAGCCCTGTCTAAGCACTTTACAGATTCAGCATATTGCCCCCAACAATCTGGGTTCTCATTTTACCCACCTGGGGAGGATGGAAGGTGGAGTCAACCTTGAGTGTGTGAGAACTGAACTGCCTGCAAATACTGCATTCTAACCACAGCGCCACCATGGTTTAAGCAATATATTACATTCTCAAACCCTCATAGCTTCAAACTCAAACGGTCTACCGCGGACCTCATCCCATTCCTAAGAGGTCCGTAAAGTGGGCGTGCATAAGCACACCAGTGTGCCTACCATCCCTGTCTTACTGTCTCTATTTACCCATATATATTTTCTTTGTTCATGTTTATAGTTATACCTATACCTGTTACCTTGTACATGTATGACAAACAAATAAAATAAAAAATAAATATTTTATTCAATAGTATGTATGGGTCTGAAAACTTGAAATTTAGAAGGAAGAAGAAAAGCAAATATGGACAAAATAAAAACTAATTGATTTTCTGAGGGAATGATCCTCAAGCAGAAACTCACATATTTTGAACATGAGTAGGACAATTCAGTGTGTAAATGAAAGAATGAAAAGACAATGGATAAGTGTAGACATTATAGACAGCCCTTTAATATGACTATTATCCAAGTTTATGCTCTAACTACTGTTGCAAGAGAACATGAGGTTGATAACTTTCATGGACAAATTCAATGTGAAGTTTTTACAAAATATGCAATTAACAAAAGTCAGTATGGAGTTGCTATGAACAAATTAGTTCAGACTAACCATATCTTCTCTTCTGTTAAAGTTACTAGCTTAGTAGATCAGTGGAATGCTGTTCTGAAATAATATTCAGAACAGCATTCTTCAGCTTGACTTCAGCAAGCCTTCAATGATATTTTTCTAATAAAGTGGCAAAATCTGGACTAGATCAGAGCAAATATATATGGCCTCAGTACAGCTAGCAAAAATGTAGGTTGATATTTATTTATTACATGTCAGGAAATTTCAAATCAGTGAACTGACAAAGGGTAGGCAAAAGCAGGAAGCAACATACATAAATAACAGACAAGCATTTATATTGTGTATAGATTTTTAGTGTTATTGGTTTTAGGGGGACTTATTGTTTGTACTGTTTTTACTCTATTCTGGTTTTATTATATGTATGGGTATGTAGCATGAACAGTTTCAAAAGAAATGATTTTTGGTTATTCCAGCTTTAAATCTTTAAGTGTACATAATAGCTGAGAATAGAGATGAAAAGCAGAAACCAGATGAACCCACTTGCATTCTGAAAAAGAAGGAAACAATACTCTATCCAACTCTATTCCCCTAAGTTTCAATAGAAGTTAAATGTATTAACGTATTCAAACTATAAAAGGGAGGTTTACTTTGACTATTCGTTTGCTGCTTTCTGCTTTCCTTGAGCCTTCTGTTAATACATTGCCATTTGGTGACTGCAGTAGCTTTTCAAAGTCCAGGCTTCAGATGCAATCAAAAAGTGTTTTGAAAAGCTAAATATTGCACTCCAGATGCTGTTGGAATGCCTTTTAGCAGCTTTGAGAGCAATTTTTCTCCAAGGATGACACTTACCTCTAAGAATAACTGATCCATGACTGCAAAAGCTGCTTGTCTTTTGGTAAATCAGAACTGTTGGGAGAAGGGAATAGCTTATTTTTAGTCTTGCTAAGGATTGATGCTTTCCTTTCCATTTCTCTCTAATTTTTAGAAGAGTTAATCTATTGTTTTCAGGAATTTGCCAAAACGTGTTAAGTTTCTGTAACATCTTTACTTCTGAAGTGATAACTATCCATGATTTTTGCAATTAAGTACCTGGTACAAAGTCCATTTCAATTTCCAAATTATTTCAAGGAACACCAGTTTTACTTGACTGGCGTCAAGGAACGCCAGTTTTACTAGTGAAGACTGATTTACGTAGAATTGCTAGACTTTCAATCATTTGCTTTTCATGAGGCATTATTGCCATTCTGTATTATCTCCATGAATCTTTCACTGTTTATCAGATTGTAGAAGGTCTTACTTTTTCAAACCCCCCCCCCAAATAATTAAACAAATTTATATAGCCACCCAACTCACATGCAGGTGACATATAATATTAAAAATCCACAGTTAAAAGTTCCAATTTAACCCCATCCCATGATGACGACCACAGAATCAAAAAAGCGGAAAGGCGGTCCATCAAATAACCTAGTCCCAAGCCATGTAGGGTTTTAAAGAAAATATTTCATTAATTTAATTATGTATTTGCTTAATGCTATCCTCCCACTTTTTTCAGTGCTGGATTTTTGACCCATATGATCTAATCATATCTTGAACCTCTTGAAGTTAGTTCACTTTGTAATGGACGAGACTATGTGTAGCTCAAGATTGAATAATTGGGCTCTTAGCATTTACTGAGCTTGCTGTTCTTTTTGTAGATGTTTCATCATCAGGCTAGGACCAGGTAACTGAGGAAGTTACCTAAATTGGTAGTAAAACATTTGCAAGAAGAGATGTAAGCTCAGAGAATCCTAATAACTCAAGCGCCCCCTTTTTAACACATGTAAAATGCTGTAACTCAAATAAACAGAAAATAAATGTCACAAAATAAAGTACCATTTAATTAATCCTGCAGTGTAATCATTCTAAGGATGCATTTCTAATGAGGGACATTGTTTCTGATTATTTATATTTTAATTGTTGTGATTAAAACAGTTTATTTTTGTTTTCATATTTTAATTTAAATGGCATTTTGTTAATCTTTTATTTTAAAACTTAAATGAGTGTTAAATAAGTAAAATACCTGATTTAATGGAGCTCACAGTAATAATATATGGAATGCTTGCTGAGGCTCCTTTGATTCCTTAAATGAGCTGGATGTTCTCCTTAGCAAGACTAAATGAATAAGAACACTGAAAGCAGCTAATGGGCTGTTACTGAAAGCAGCAGAGGTATAAAAGCCTAAAGTTACTAGAAAATGGTTGCTGGAACACTGTTTACTGACTCTCAATTAGCCTTGACTTGTTTCCTCACTGGATTATTTTGTGCCTGACATTGTTAAGTGTTTTGCCATACACCAAAGTGCCGTTTAATATTTTCCCCCCATTTGTGATGTCCATTGATCAGGCTTCTAAAATAACGAGTATTTCAAAGGAATAAGTCCATGCATTGTTGATAATCATATTACAATGAATGCAAAGAACAGTGGATAAACTAATGGATGGGAACTGACTGAAAGATAAAGGGCCAAACATAGGAAGGGATATTATTTTGCCAGGGCAAATAGGAAAAGGACCAAAAAAAAACCAAAAAAAGCAAAGAAAAGCATTGGAATTAAAAAGGGAAAGTAGAATAGTAAAGGGATTTTTAAAATAAAACAAAAGCACAAGATATGGTAAAATAACTTGCCTGTGGCAAAATTATTTAACTCAGATTGGGTCAATTGGTTACTATAATTGTAATTTCATTCGTGTAGTGCTTTTATCTAAATTATGACTCAAGCCTTTTGGTACTGTTCATGGGGTTTTCATGGCAAAGATACTGGAGTGGGTTGCCATTTCCTTCTCCAGTGGATCAC
>JANHFQ010006044.1:194255-204602 GCA_032468035.1 Aparallactus werneri | reverse complement strand
TGACTAAACAGAGTGCTGTTACCTTCCCACCAAAGGTGGTCCCTATTTTTCTACTTGCATTTTTACATGCTTTCGAATGTCTTTATTAAAATGCTAATAATGAGGTCTAAAATTCCAAGTAACACTATCCTTTCTTTTCCTGCTCCACAGCTTTGTGGTGGAAAGTGAAAAGATGGAAATCGTTATGAAAAGTATCCTGACTCATATAGACAAGGGAATAACATCTGGATTCCTAAAAATTTTCAAGGGTGAAGAAAGTTCGTTGCATCATTTGAAGTATTCCTTTGGCTCCTGTGCATGTTGGAATATTGATCATCTTTCACTTTGGCTTTAGTCAAACTGTTTAGCTACCAGAACTGTTAGAAAATAGACATAATTTCTATGCCAGGGTTAATATTTTCAAACCATAGAATATTGACCATATGAAAGGAAAATAAATCATGAAAGCTCATGGTGGTTCATGGTGTGGTGGAGGTAGGATGTGGAGAGTCTTTCTCATACCATCTTCCAAAGAGAGCTGCCACTAAAAGTGGTTTTGACAGGCCTTTCTCACTTATCATCTGTCCATCAGGCAAAACCTGGAGGTTAAAAAAAAGTATACATTTAAAAATCACACATGCAAAACTTTTATTGGAGAAAGAATGTGCTTGAGAATACAGACAGCTTAATCACTGAAAATTAAGCACAGCAGCTTCCAATCAGGATTTTTTATTTATTTTTGCCTTATGCAGCTTGCTACCTGAGTTGCAAAACAATCCAGTTTCATCAGTCTCTACTGTTGCCTGTTCCAAATAAAGATAACATCTGGTTACTCTCTGATCTTGGAGGGAAAATGTCCTGGTTTGTTTGGAGGCCTCTATGATTCATAATCCTGATACTTTTAAGGCCAGAATTACAGGTGATATTCGGCAGAGATGTTTTATTACAAATTACAGTATAAGCACATAGAGGACAAGGGTTAGAACTCAGTTCAAATGTGAAGCCAAACTTGAGGTACAGTCGGCTTATAATTTGATTTTCAGTATAGGCCTAAACTATAGTATGAACCCTAGATAGCAACAAAGGTGTCCTCTAGCAGGACACAGCCAAACACTCTCTTATTATAAGCTTAGAAATTAAGAACATAGGGACTCAATTTGTCTTGAATAATTTAGTATACAACCATAGGGAACTGGCATGGGAGGTCAATGGGCTAGTCCAGTCTAATGTAGCCTACTTTAGAAAAACCCTCACTCCTTCCAGCAAAAGCTGTTCCTCACCTACCACTGTCATGTCCTCATTGGATCCCAGTTCAGAGGAGAAGGAGGAGTTGGAACCAGGACCATCCGATGGGGATGGCATATGTCCTCTAGAATGTTTGGAGAGGCCAGGGATTGAGGACGATGCTGTCCCAGGGGAGGTGGGTTGACTAGACAGGAGCTGCCTTCTGTCACAAACATGGGGGAGGATCAGCTGCAGACAGGCAATGGTGATGAGAGGCAGCAGATCCCTCTGAGAAGGAACTGCTACCTCCCCCACTTGATCCAAGGACATGGAGAGTAGAGTAGAGCAGAGGCAAGCTGCTCGGGAGAAGGTCACCTTGCCTTTCCTCACATGGAATACCTGGCTTAGACTGACTTAAGCACAGGCCTGGGAGATATTGTCTTTGTCGGAAACAATTGTTTGCTTTGGCATGCACTGCCTCAGTCTTGAAAAAACTCATCCTTGCCTTGTTTTTCTGCTGGTACCTTGCCTTGTGCCTCTGCCTTGTGGACTTGCCTTGCCCTGTGGACCGTCACTCTGGAACTTGCACCTTGTCTTTGGACTTCCTCTCTGCCTTTGCGAATTGGCTTTGTTGCTTACCGGCTTTTGTTTGTGGGACTGTGGGTGGCTTCCTTCAGGGAAGTTTGGGGTGAAGTCTTACCGGCCATTGTAGGGCCATTTGTCATGGAATTTAACAGAGCAATAAAGGACTCTATTGGATAAAGGACTGGCCGCCAACATTATCTTGATGACGGGTAGAACCCCGAGAGGTGGCATGCTATTAAAGGGGTTTATATAATTTTTAAAGGGTTTTTATGAATTGGAATTAATTGTAATTTTTTAAAAAAAGTTTTAAATTGTCTTAAATCCCACTGTTTTTTAAATTATTTATTGGGCTGATATTTGATATTTAATAATTTTTAAACTTTTCTATTGTTTGTTCTTAAAATGTTGTACGCCACCCCGAGTCCCTCGGGAGAGGCGCGGCATATACCGGTAAGTCCAATAAATGAAATGAAATGAAATGAAGCCTGATAAGAATATTTAGGTGTAGCAATGTGACTGAAGCTACAAACATCAGAATGGTGCAAACAATGGTATTCCCTGTGACACACTATGGAAGCAAAAATTGGAATTCAAAAAAGCAGCATCAGAAGACTATTGACACTTGTGAACTTTGGTGTTGGAGAAGTTGCCTGACAATACCATGAATAGGCAAGAATAGCAAACAAATGAATAATCAAACAAAACAACCTAAATTGGTCCCTAAGAGTTGACACATCTATATAATATAATCAAAGATAGGTCAACTTTAGAATTGGTTATCTAAGACCCCAGTGAATTCAATACACCTTTAATTTAGTCACGACTAATTTGTATTCCATTTTTTAATTATACATATATTTGACAATATGATGGACTGAATAACCCTTAACAAATGTAGGAAGTACTCCAAAATATCTCACTAATAAACCTGCAAGTTTCTTGAGATCTAATCTAAGCTTGACTATCCACATAACCACACTGCACCTTAACCTGTTTCTTATGCCTTGTTGATGCTACCTGGATTTTAAACTTATTTTAAGAAACTTCCTAATTAGAATGTTCAGATAGCATGAAGTTTCAACTTAGGACTAACAAATATACATAATATTACATTCTACTTGTTTGTTTTTTTTATTAGGACAAAAAATATTCCCTGCCCTTGGACCTCAGGTATGACATATTTAGCATGAATGTAACATTTAAAAGAAATTGATGTCATATTCAAAAGCATATTGTGTATTGTATGTTATACTTTGAAACATTGGGCCATTTGGGAGAAGGTTAACAATGCTTGGATACTGGGGTTCGTTGAGCAAGTTTTCTTCTTAGAATTATTAGGTAAAAATTGTCAATACTTCAACAGAAGAGA
The DNA here is from genome assembly GCA_032468035.1 of Aparallactus werneri. Lineage (NCBI taxonomy): Eukaryota > Metazoa > Chordata > Lepidosauria > Squamata > Lamprophiidae > Aparallactus > Aparallactus werneri. The sequence continues at coordinate 201,445 of JANHFQ010006044.1, read as the reverse complement.
GAAGAGTGAGTGGCTCTTACATTTGACAGTTTGTCCTGCTTGCCCTGATCAGAAATATAGTTTGTATAGTCTGCTTCTCATTGGCCTACTAGCTTGGTCCATTGTTTCATCTTAGATTGTTCCTCACTTAAGCATTCATGTTCCACTGATAGTAAATTATTTCAGTAATGATTGTTAAAATAGAGAATTCATTCTCTAAAATTGTTGGAAATGTAATAAACAGATCAGTTTATTTTTTTTCTTAATGAATGGCCATATTTTAAAGTCCAATTGGTTTAGAAAATTATTTATAAAAGAACGAAATACATTTTAAATGTTGAATGCTATATATTCTATAAAGTATACCAAGCTGGTTTTGTATAGGTTGACAGCTGCTAAGGTACTTTGTGCTTTTCACTAGTAATTAGATATAACCATTCCTGTAAAATATGGTAAATTACATGGTGCGAATGCTCAATGTCAAAAATAAACTTGTGTTTTAAAAATAAATTGGATAAAGAATTCAGTGTGACTGGGAAACTGCTCCTGAATTATAATTTCACATGTGGGTTTGTACTGCATCCAAAATTCAGTTTTCTTCTTTCCCAAGCTTTTGCAGGTATGTTTTGTTCTGATTTGTGAAGTACAGATTTTTGATTAGGCAAAAATCATTATAATCTTTCATTTTGCTAATAATTAAGACAATATGATTATTGCATATTATTTTGATTACTCTTGAAATTTTAAATGGACATTCTGTATATTTTAGTATATAGAATAAAACCAGTGTTGCTTTGACATTTTATTTAATTTTTTTAGATTTCTTTCTTAATTATTTTTTGCTTTTACTTTTTCCTGTTTGTTCTTTTAAACTCTTCAATAACATTGTAAAAATCTCTTCATAAAACAGCCGACATATCTATATTTTTATATTCTAAACCTTAATTCAGTTTTCATTTAGTATTTTTCTCTGTTTTAGGTATTATCACCTACTGAAAAAAGGTTTGTACAATGGAAAGAAAATATTGGGATATTGCAAATAACATAAATAGATGAAATAGTAGGTGATCAAATCTCTACTTCCTCAAACTTCCCTGTTTCTGGCAAAGACTTTGGGGAGATATTAATTGGAAGCCTCATATTTATGTTTATTCCTATTGAAAAATGAATTAGGGAAAGCACCATTCATTCATTCAACATGTACTGGTATTTATTTCACAATTTTTTTACCACTCATCTTAACCAATATAACTTGGAGTTATAAGCAAAGACATAAAAACACAATGAAAAATCAGAAGCCATATTTAAAAGTTAGTTGAGGTAGCCTAAAAAAAAGTATGTAGCACATAAAAGCACACCCATATCAGACTCCACTACCGTGCTGTTTCCACAAATCGGAGGAGCTACATTTACATGGCCTTCCAGAAGATCAGCAATTTAGGGCCATCCTAATTTCAGGGGGGGGGATTTGTTTCACAAGCCAAGCACCATAACAGAGAAGAGGTCCTGGGTCCTGCCAGATAACATTGCTTCACAGGAAGGAACCTAAGCATGCTGACCCTATCAGATCCTAGTACAAAAGACAGAAATATTCAGACACAGGCAGACTTTCAAGTAACCTGGTTCCATGCCATGTAGGGCTTTAAGTGACAACCAACATCAGAATTGCACCCAGAAGCCTACTGAGAATCAATGCACCTCCCATAGGGGTGATATTGGAATAGAATAATTTATTGGCCAAGTGTGATTGGACTCACAAGGAATTTGTCTTACCTGGGTACACTGGGTACACTGGGTAAACTTCATGTTCTGTCACATTGTGGATTAGCTGAAGCTTCTGAATGCTTTTCAGTGGTAGCCCCAGATAGATGACATTGCTGTAGTCTTGCATGTACAGGACTAAAGCATGAGTAACTGAGCAGTCCTTTCTAGTCTATTAACCGGCATAAGTGATGCACATTGATATATACAAAAGATCGCCTGGCCATGGCTGTTCCCTAGAGCCATGGGTTTCGGAAGACCTTCAGATTACCACAGCCACAGTTAATGGTGGTAGGTCTCCAGATATCAGAGGAGCAGGGTGGGGGAGGAGGCTAACATTCATAACCTCTCAGTCTTGTTAGGATTCAGTCAAGTCTATCCAGGATCACATAATCTTAAAGCATGGGAAAAGGCCTTCCAAGGCATCACTTGGACTGTCCAGGTGCAGATGTAATTTGGTATCATCAACCTATTATTGATGCTTAACCTGGTATTTCCAGATTACATTTACCAGTGATTACATTAAATAGGAGTATAGAGATAATTAAGTCCTGTCACATCACACAGAGCAAAAGCCAAGGGCTAGGCCTGCCCCCCCCCCACAGACCAAGTTGTGTATTGCCAATCTTATTGGATTTCCAGTGGTTATTGTGTCAGGTTAATATTATACAGGCTTAATTTAGTGTCTCGGTGTGGTAGGTCTACTTGCCCACCCCCAGTGGCCTCTGATTGAAATAATTTTGTCAGATGTTGCTTTTGAATGTATAGTTATTCCACTATAAATGCAATGTTCTTGGTATTTTATACTATATTAAAATTATTGTATTGGCCTGGGAACTTTTTAATGACAAACATTTCTTGGCATTTTTGACATATTCTTTGTGAAGCTTTGAAAACCTTTTATGTTAAATGAAACACATATTTTGTGGTAGATATTATCAATATTATGATAATACTGAATTACTTGCAGACCAATGAAATCATGCTATTGAATGTAGGTAATCCCCGGGTTACAAGCATTCCCTTAGTGAATGTTTGAAGTTACACGATCAGTGCCCCCTAGCGTTTCCAAACAAGGCTCGAGACTACGAATCTTGCAGCACCACAGCAGTTGTTTGCCCTTACAAACAACCACAGACATTCAGCCTGCACATTACCGGCCAAAATGGAGCTTCTGAGGGGCAGACCCTCTGAGGCTCCGTTCAGCCTCACTACAGGCCTCCCCTGGCCTGTTGCCCGCTGAAATGGAGCTTCCGGGGTATGGATCCTCCCCCCCCCCCAGAAGCCCCATTCAGCTGTCCAGAAGCCTCGCCCAGCCTGTTGCAGGTCGAATGGGACTTTTGAAGGGAAGATCCAGACCTCAGAAGTTCCATTTCAGCCTGCAACAGGCATGGGGAGGCCCGTAGTGAGGCTGAACGGAGCCTCAAGAGGGCTGAATCCATCCTCTGGAGGCTCCATTTCAGCCTGCAATGGGCTGGTCGAGGCGTCTGGATGGCTGAACAGAGCCAACAAGGCTGGAGAGGAGGCTGCTTTCTAGATCTTACAAGGTAAGTGACCCGGTGTGGCAGGTTGGGGGGTAAGCAATTTGGGCCAGCATGAGGTATTTCAGTGGGTCAGGGAGGTCTTGGGTGATCTTAGGCAGCTGGCCTGTTTCAACCAACTGATCAAAATTATTATTATTATTTTTTGCAGGCCATTTTCAAGAAAGAAAACAAAACAATGCAATGAAGGATATAAATCCACTAATGAAGAAGATATAAGGTACCCTTGTTATAAAACATATAAAGTACCACTAAAAACAATCACTGTTATTAATAATTTGATTTTCTTTTCTAGGGTATGTTCAATATGACTTACACTAAATCATATAATATATTAAAGAATGAACTCACAACCTAATATTAACTAATCAAGCTAATAATAACTATAATAACTCTAAATAAAGCAGCCAATGTCATACCCAATGTTTTCTCTAATTTCTGATATGCTGTGTGTGTCAAATAATTGTACAAGTATAAAAGGAACCTATTGCAAGAGTGCCTATTAAACTAGAGCTTAAGTTAAGCCAAAGCTTTCCAAAGTATTTATTTACTTACTTACTTACTTACTTACTTACTTACTTACTTACTTACTTACTTACTTACTTACTTACTTATATCCCGCCTTTCTTCCCTACCAAAAGGAGAAACCAGGTGGCAAAGTAGCAAGCTTGTCCAGGACTCGTTGTGAGCCTGGAGTTTTATAGCAGCAAAAACTAATACTGTTATTTTGGGAGAATTTAAAACTATGTATCATCAACTTTTTACTGAGTTTTTGTGGATTAGATGAAGAATATGTGTATGTGCACTTTCAGGATCTTATATGTCCTTTACCGTAGTGTAGCATTAATGAGTTGTGTACAGTTTGTTGGGAAGAGAAAGGCTATTGATAGTCATGACCTCCAAAATGTATACTCATTACAGTATACTTATTATTGAAGGTATATTTTAAGGTCTTTTTGTTAAATGACAGTGAAAGTATTTTTTTTTAAAAAATCTTAATTCCTAATATTGATTAGTAAAAGGTTTGCTTTTAGTAGCAAAGCTCATAATAAATCTTCATAGCCCATTTGCAGGGTCAGAAATCTTAAATGAATGATAGCCTAGAAAAATATAGATAAAATTCTGAGCTATTTATATCATGCCTTTTGTTTAGAGTGCTGTTCTTGAAGAAAGAAAATGAACGAATTCACCATGTACAAGAACAAAGTTTGACACAAGAATCTGAAAAAAGATCATTTTCTCACAAATACTGTTTCACACCTAACAACTCTCAGCAATGTAAGGTTGATTATTTAATTAGCTTAACAGGGTTAAAGGGTTAGACTGGGAATCCAAAAATCATTCTGGAAAAGATGAGAAGGCAAATCTTTTCCACTTCATTGCCAAGTGACTTGCATCATGTGTTAGGTCATCAGAATTGAGCTCAAGTTAAAAGATATTTTACGTTTAAATGTAAAATTGCACCAAAAGGAATAATTCCTCCCTTTTTCCTAATGTGGACTTAGTAGCGTTATTTTCTTAGTAAAACTATTTATAATGATCAGTATGAGTTTAAGGTATAATCAACAAAGTGGAAAGTGAAATCATGTATTAAGTTGAGGTGATGCTAAAGGATGAACAACAACAACAACAAAATTTTAATTTAATGGACTGATATTCCCCCCCCTCAATTTGTCTTGTTGCTTAAAGCTAGGCCACACAAAAACAATCAAAATTAGAAGTTATGACTCATTAAGTATCAGCATGCCCTTAACCTTAATTTATTTGTGGATGGCTTCTGCTCTAAATGACAACTAGGTTGAACATATGGTTTACATGAGGCATGCAATTGAAAGTGTTTCTTCCATTCTATGTAATTACTGGCCACTTAAAGTCCAGTATACACCCTTTCCATACCAGCACAACAGATGACATCAATAGAATATATTTTCCAACTAAAAAACTGTGGTTCCAACTGTGGGAACCAAGGGCCTCATAACAGGTGGCTGGTGAAGGAGGAGAGGAGCCTGCCAGCTGTATTAATTGGACAATGTGACCAGTGACACCTGGGAGGGGAAAAAGTTTTACTCTTTTATTTAGGTGAAAACTGCGGGAACCTTTAGAGTTGGTTTTTACCAGCTGTGCCAATATGATGTATCCAATAAACATGTTCTTTGAGAAATCTACCTGCCTCGGAGTTCTGCTTTCAATGGGTGCATTACTTGGAAACTGACAATTGCTTTTTATGATTTGTCAAATACAGTAGGTCCAAAACTGCATAATTCACCAGCTTGCCACTTTAAGGTTGATTAAATTGATGCATATTAACATAGTTTGTACTTGTAAGAATTCATTTATAAAATTAGTTATGTGCTTTTTATTAAAAATGTTTCTAGAAAGTGGAAAACATCATAAAACAAAAACAATGGAATTATACAAAATCCCTTAAAAATATTTTTAAAACATCACAAAGGGCTTTGTATGTATTTCCTGACGCATTCACTGGCATTTGTTTGGAAGAACATCACCTCTCTAGATAGACAGATATCCATGATATAGATATAAAGACTTATGGATAATTTTTACTTGGGATGTAGAATCAATCCCATATTGATCATAATTGACTTCTAGCAAGACCAGGACAGGGGAAGTGCAACCATCTTGGTTTTGCTTGATCTTTCACAGCCTTTCATAACATTAATCGTAGTTTTGTTCTAAACTCACTGCAAGTATTGAGAGTGGGAGGCATTGTTTTTCAGTGCTTTCCCACCTTCTTGAATATATACCGGTAGTTCCAGTCAATAGTGATGGGGAAAAAGAAGTTAAAGAATCATGGTCCTCTATTGTGGGGTTCTACAATGTTGGACAGTCTCTCTCTCCCTATTTAACAAGAACATGAAGCCATAGAATGAAGTCATCAATTGCTACACAGTCATATATTTTAAGTATACAATGTATGATCATCAATGTATGATCATGTTTCTCAATTGCTGGCCAAACAGGAGATGTGGTTAGGATGCTTTCTTGATGTCTGGGACAGTTGGGTATAGATAGGGATGACTAGGTTTAGGTTCAATGCTATTAAGATAAAATGACTCTGAATACAAAAGGCAGTTTGGTCTAGTGATTATGGCAGCGGGCATGAAGAGCCAGCTGAGTGACTTTTGCTCATTCATTCTCTCTCAACCCAACTTACCTTACAATGTTGTTGTTGTGGGGAAAATAGGAGGAGAAAGGAGTATTGAGTATGTTTGCCACATTGAGATATTTATAAAAAATAAGAAAGATGGGAAAGAAAAATACCTTTTTTAAAAGCCTTATGATTCCACAGAAAATCTATCTTTAATTCTGGATGGATCGAACTAATTTATAGGAGCATCCTATAAGCTCATTAAATAATTATATGATTTTAAAAATTCCTGTCTCAAAGCTGTATGACACATTGTAAATATGCTATGCTAGGCTGACTTTCTAGTCTTGAATACAATAGGGAATAAATAATAAATGCATTTATTCATTTTCATCCACATATTGCACAAATCAATGAAACTGTTTTCCAGTATCAAATGTACAAAAATCAGCAATTTAATACATCAATTATTCAATAAAAATAATAGTTAATAAAAGCAGTATACTATTAAGAAGCACTTATGCAAAGAAAAAAATGCTGAATATGTTTGAGCCTGATAGCAAAAAGACAGTTCAAAGTTAAGTTAGTCTTCTCACAGGACAATATGCCATAACAAAGTTGTCATGATCGAAGTATTAAATATAAGCACTGTCTTAACTTAAATTGCTATCTTATTCTTCCTTATCATTCAATGGGAACAATTCCCATTGAATTCAGGCTAAGTTGTGAGTAGGTAAGCATAAGACTGCTCTGTTGTATCAATGTATATAGCTTGATATCAGAAATTATGCTTTATAGTA
>JANHFQ010006044.1:135906-146412 GCA_032468035.1 Aparallactus werneri | reverse complement strand
TAAAGTGTAATACTTTTAATGAATGACCACAGGGGAATGCATTGACCAAGCTAGAAAGAACTGCAACCCTCTAAGTGATTGTCTTTTTATTTATTTCAAATACCATAAAAAAGTTAACTTCTTAAAAGATACAAATCCATATGCTTATTAATGAAGATTTCACTAACATATTCCAGATATGCAGAAAGAGACAACCCCCAACCAAAATCCAGAATAAGTGATTATTATTATTATACTGATTTTTCCATAGTAAGCACATAGTGATGGAGCGAAGCTCTATCTCCAGGGATGAATACCTGCTGATGATCATTGCAATTATAATTGGCTGCCATCCAGTCTTCAAAACTTCAACAATGGGAGGACTCTGCCGAGCGATAGCAATCCACAAAGGAATCAAAACAATGAAAATAGTACAGACCATAGGGGACAGGTATGTTATATCTGCCAGGGGAAAAAAAGGAAGATCTCAGATTTACATCTGAATTTTCAGTTCTGAGGGATTAAATCACATCTTCATTTTGGTAAAATGATTCAATGGTTTTCAACTAAAAACACAGTTGCAGTGACAAACACCCAAGTCCTACTGCTCTCTGATGGGTATCCTTTTTCACCTGCTATAATAAACAGAACTAGCTAATGTGAGGGATAACTAGAAAATACATTGGATATAAGAAGGAAAAATGTTAAACTTCAGTAATAAGAATGACCATCCACCAGGAGACAAGTGCCTGAAAAAATGTAATAAGCTTACAGATTTCCAGATGTGGTTTTCAGATATTTTTTTTTTTATTCCCCAGACAATATTATGCTCTGCTCTTGGGAATGATTGTGACAGGATGGCCACACTTGAAAAGTAAATTTTGTCCCCAATTCAACTTTCAAGGATATATACTGTTGACCTGTGGGACCCCAGAGTTTTGTAGTCTTTTCCAATGAGGGTGGGGACTAGTGGATTTTTAAAAAATATAGATCTTTGAACATTTCTATTCAGCTGAGAATCATGTGCTGCTGAGAACATGACTGTTAAAAACACCCATGATTCTTTAATTAAGTATTCATAAAACTGATCTTGCCAGTTACACGTTAATTGAACTGACTGAACTAGAGGAGCATTTTATTCACCACACAAGCACACTACATGTTGAAAGATTGTGCTAATTAAACATGTAAAACATGCATCAAACATTGGCGTTATTTATTCACTTAGACTTTCTTTATATGTTAATAGGATTACATCAAGTTCTAATAATACTCAATGGGAAAGATACATAAAAAATCAGAAAGCCTAAAAGACAGCAGTTACTTGTTTGCACATCAAATACTGTGCTATTCCTATTTGTTATGGCTTAGTTAATTATGCCATGGATTAATTAACTAAGCCATGGATTAATTCATCATACTATTTGAACTGGAGTCAAAAATGGGACAAATCCAAAAAGGGAAGACCTGAAAATCAGCCAACAATTTAAAATATTATATTTAATATAATATTTATGCTATTTTACAAACAGATCTGTATATGTACAAACTTTTAAACAAAACAAGTTTTATTGAAGTAATATTACTAGTTTTATGGCATCCTAACATTTTGCTGGCAGCTGCTCTTCAAAGGCAGAGTGAGCTTCTTTGTAACTTACTTCTCAGCAGCTTACAATAAAAAAAACCCCAAGAATTGGCTGGGCTTTTGTATTCATCACTGACAAAGTCTGATTAGTTCATGTCACAAGGGTCCAAGAAAGCTGGTTTCTGAGTGGTTCCTTGTCACCACTCCAGTGTCTATGTCACTGCCAGTGAAATGTCAGAACATTAGACTACAACCATTCAATATCTCAAGTGGCTTGATTGATACTCACCATGAAAGTTTACATCAGTACAATATTGAGATAATTATCAGAAGGAGGGGGAAATTGTAAAAAAAAAGTTTTTTTTCTTAGTAGGTTATCCCACTCAAATTGTAATAGAAGCCAGAGAAGTCAACTTCTATTTTAATAAAATCTCATGATGGATTTATAGATACTGTCATGGAATTAGACCTTCATGTCATGATGCCTTCAGATGTTTTGGATTTCAACTGCCATAAGGATTATGACAGCTGAAGTACAAGAGCTTTGGGACAGAAAGCTCATGGAAAACATCATTATGGCAGCTGAAATCCATTTCTTTTAGAATTTTTTTCTGGCTTCGGACTGAATTTTATCAGTTGAGATTTAAGTTGACCATGTTCCTTTTTTTTCTTTGAAGTGAGTTCATTCCATCTAGCCCAACTTCATACTACAAAAATTCCAGAGTAGTATTGAAAATACCTGACTATTCTGCCTGAATAAAATGTATTTCAGTCTCTGTTTAAGACAACCTCTATTCTCATACAAGGACTGCCCTAAATTACTTCAAGCAACGAATCATTTGCAATGGAACATTCCACAGTTGAAGAGTCGTCATCCGGAAGAAACTACCCCCCCCCCCAAGAAACTACCCTCTCCCATTTTCTTCCACTGCTTAAACTGCTCTAGTTTGCCCTCTCCTCTAGAGATAATCAGTGAATCCGAGCTATAAATAGAATAATTATTACTATCTTAACCTGCTTCCCCATAAATGTGCAAGAAATTAATTTATCAATTCCCTTTAGTATCCCTTTAATCATTTTCTCTTACTCAAATAATATAGCATTGCAATGATCTTTAAAAGGGCAGGAGGCTTCGTAAAGGAGACAGAGAAGAATGCTGGGCCAGCAGAAAACAAACGTGAGTCAGAAGCAGAAAGAAGCAAGCTTCAGAAACACCTCGAAATAAACAGAAGAATGCCAAACTTTTGATACCCTAATAATCTTTCTTATAAGATTCTCCATCTGCTCTTTGTAATTGGCCCAAAGCTGGGCTAGTAGCAACCCAATCTCCAGTCAATGTGGTAGAAGAATTCTTGAAATGTGCTTTTCATTTTCCTGCAAAAGATATTGTGAAAGCCTAAAGCCAATAGGATAATTTCACAAAACTGCATTAATCGCAAAGCAAGCAATTTCAAAGAAAAATTCAGCTTCCGGGGGGGGGGGAGGTATAATTCTACAAGATGCAATATTACATGACAGAAGCTTGCTGCTTAGGAAACAAGTGGAAGTGCTATATCTGTACCTGGTTTATAAGGGAAGGGGGAAAGTACTTGAGAAACGCTTGAGAGACCTAAACAAACTCTGTTTTTGATAGCAAGATTATTTACATATTTCTTCAAATCTCTCTTCTATTATTAGAGATGCAGATCATCATAACTCTGTACCTTTCAGCATTTTAATATTTTGTAGAGTAGGTATTCCAGAAGTTGCTTGAAGTAGGGAATAAGATTGTTGCAAAAATTAAATTTTAGAACAACTCACGAGATAAGCCAGCCCCTTGTTATCCAGTGAGTTTTATGGACTTTATGGAGTTTTATGGATGTCACATCTCATTACACATGAGTTGAGTTCTGAAGTGCATGAATGAGGCACCAGAAGTAAAATACAATGCATGGCATGTTTGCTGCCTTTGAAAGAAAGAACAGGATCCATCCACAGTAGACGTAAGTAGCCATGTGACCTGCTCTCATTTTTAAAATTATAATTTCCCCTATTGTTATACTCTTCCAAAGGGGAAAAAAGATTGAAAATAAAATACAAAGCCTACAATTCAGCCAGCCTTCAAAATACTTCCTAGATCATTCAAACATACTTGTGCCTGTACTGCTTCATAATATGAAACATTCATGCTTCATATAAAGAAAGAATGAGCTGTTTTATATATAAAGTGTCCTGCCGCAAAGACTGAAGGGAAGATGGAATTTGGACATGCTTTAATTTTTTTCTCTGCCAGTTTAAATCTGCCAAAATATTATTTTTATATAGCTTATATTGGCCCAGAAATCTATTATTACTAAGGCAGGATTAGATAATTTCCAGGATATTTGGCATCCAAGAATGTTGATGCTTGTTCTTTGTTACTTCTACCAGTCAAAGAACCTTAATTTTTCTGCACTGGTTATTTGCCTTTTAATGCCTATTAATAAATGAATGAAGGTCATTAAAACTCACTAAGGTGAGTTTTCCATAGACAGATACTGTCCACTGCTGCATTCTATACTCACCCTTCTAAGCCATCTCCCATCGATACAAAAAACTATTCCAAAATAATTTTTTTGTAATGTATTGAACTTGCTGCTGAGTTCGTAAGACTTTTTTCATTAACATACCTATATATCTGAAGAGAATACTGCTAATTCCAGCCAGCAGACTAAGAGTAATCAAATCTCCAAGGCTTGCAGCTATCGGAGTAGCAACATTATCTGGATTTATCCCAATCTTTCTTGCTCCAATGATCACACCAATCATCAACAATCCTAGGAAAGAGAGAGACCACAGATTTAGACAGTTTTTAGTAAATCTGCTGAATAGACGTTCATAACATCCCCAGGACTTTTTCTCTTCCCGAGCCCACAGAACTAGAAGCAGCAGGCTGATTTGACAGGGACTAGAATGGAGAGATGAGAGAATAATATCAGATTTATTAGCATCTGGGATGCAGTGAAGAGAATCAAAAGGTACTGAAAAAAACAGACCAAATACAGCACCAAAAGACCATTATTACAATTTGAAAGTATCAGCAGGGACTATAAATAATTCTGTATAGTTTTTAAAATATTCCCATTTTTCACATTGTAAAGCTTAAAAGTCAAACAAAATGAGTATATTAACTATGGAATTGGGGTGTAGAGAAGATAGTCTGTACAACTGAATAGCTATGTCAAGAAAGAAGATCCTTTGCTGAATTATTCCGTTTAATCTTATTCACACTTTACTTCCTTTATTGTTGCTCTTACTGCATTCAACAATCACCTTTTAACTTCATGCTTGCTCAAAAATTTCATAATTGAAGCCTACTCACTTTATCACAAGCATTCTCTAAATCAGCAATGCACAATAAACGCTATCTCATTCAAAATTTCTCAATGACCTCCTGAAGAGCAACACATGTCTTCACATGTCCCATCTGGCATGAAACTATACTGCACTCTCCAAAATTTATTTTCTGTCACCTTTTTTGTCTAGATATCACAGAAAGAAGTGGGGGGTCACCTTAAAGTGGGGCATCATCCTAAAACACTGCATAAAAATATATGCACTGCATATATTTTGCATTTATACACCAGCATTTCTCATGTGAAACATAGCCACTTGTTCCTTCCTCTTCTTAAAAAGTCCTATGCTGCTCTCTTGTGGAACAACCACACACTTCCTGGAGCAAAGCACTTTTATTATTAAGTCATATTTCAGGAATAAGGCCTCATAATCCTGACAAGGTAGGAAAAAGGTGAAAAAAACAACAACCATCTGTGGCAAGAATTGCCTAAGAGAATGGCAGAGTTTTGTCTAAGCAGAAGAAGTGATCTCAGGAGAAACAACAGATGGTGGTAAGTAACATTTGTGTAAAGGGTAAATAAACTGAAAGTGAGGCTCTTTTCCTAAAAATCCCTGCATAAAGCCATTTAGCTGAAGTTGCTTGCAAGTTTCTTGCAAGCGCCCAAGGGATGCTTGCAAGGGATAGTATGAAAAAATGATTACTTTTGTATGACACTAATATTTTTAGGAAATACAGACGAATGGAAAATAGTAGCTCCTACCTCTATGGAACCGATTCAGAATTTATACATGTGATAGCTGGTGTTGCTACCACTTCTGCACAAACAAAAACATATCTCAAAAGTGAGTGTCCTCTCAGTTGAAAGTTACTTTGCTTAAACAATGTCATTTTTTTTGATCCAGGAGTTGACATTCTCAGTAGCAACACTTTCTGTAGCAACACTATGGAGCAATATCCCTCTAGAGAAGAGCTCTAATCCTATTAGATTTTTGTAAGACATTTAGACCTAGTTGTTACCTCAAATTATTTAGGCCCTATGATTAAGCAGTCTCTGCTGCTTAATTGTAATTGTATTTGAGTGGCATAGGGTAGATTGAAAATTAACTCATACAATCAGGAAGGGCTGCAGCTCATGCTTCATACACAAGACTCCAGATTCCGACATTGGCAACTGAGCTCAAAAAGACTATTCTCTGAAATCCTGAAGAACTATAGCCTGCGAAAGCAGTGTGCAGATTTTTTTGAGTCACAGATGACACTTGGCCTTTGAATGGCTTATGGAGCCCACACTATTTAATACTGTGGAGAGGGATAAGACAAAACTAACATTCATTTACACTTAATTAAATTAACAGATTAACACAGCCAGAAGGGTCCTTGTAGATCATCTTAGTCCATTCCCACCCACCCAAGCAGAAGACCCTACAGCATTTCTGCCAGATGGCAATCCACTCTCTTCTTGAAAACTTCTAGTGATGAAGTGCCCAAAACTTCCAAAGGCAAGCTGTTCCACTGGTTGATTGTTCTCACTGTCAGAACATTTCTCCTTATTTCTAGGTTGAATCCCTCCTTGATTGGTTTCCATCCATTATTCTTTGTCTGCCCTTCAAGTGCTTTGGAAAACAGGTTGACTCCCTCCTCTCTGTGGCAGCCCCTCACATTTGGAATACTGATACAGTTATTCTTCAGTCAACCATTTAAATTCAATAGCATTAATACAGTTATTCTTCATCCAACTATTTAATTGCCCTGCTGTCCCACTGAATCTTGCAACTGAAGTTTTCTGGAACTGCATCCAGGGCTTTGAGGGGCTGCATCTCGGAGTTTCCAGATGGCGCTTGACCGTTGTGGACGCCTCCTTTCAGGCGCCAATCCAGACTTCTGTAAAACCGCAAAAACAGCGTTAATCTGCTGTTTTTGCGGTTCTTAAACTCTCCCTTTGGGCTTAGAAGGGAGAGTGAGAATTCCCAAATAGAGGTAGAGCTCCTTTAGGGACCCAAATAGGGTTTTTTGGGTCCCGAAGAGTGAGAGCTCCTTCGCAATTTGGGACAGCTCCGGAGCCTGTGATCTTCCTGCATCGGCAGGAATAAACGTTCGATCCACCGCTGCTGTTTTGGAAAGAAAAATAAGCAGGCAAAACGGGCCAGGAGAACAGAAACAGCAAGTACCTCTAACCTAACTCCAAAAGCTTTTGATTGCTGATAAAGAGGGGCTGCATCTCAAGCAATATACCTGTGAGTAAGCCAGATGGAGTATTGGTCTGATCTACCCCATTAGAAGGACAGATGCCTGGAACAGGTTACTATTTAATGTATATGGTAATGTATTTCCACACTCCTATTTATTACTGATACAATCCATGTGATTTCCCAAGGAAAGAATCCAAATTGCCTACAAATAGTTATGAAATAATGACCAGGAACCACGTGCAAACTATTTGTATGAGGAGCAGAATTAAAATTTCAAAAGGGCCAGCTGGTAATCCAGGAATCAAGAGAGCTTAAAAAACAACAACAACTCACCAAGGAAAAAGGCAGCCACAAATGCTGTTGTCAGGCTGCTGGCACACAACACAACGGCATGGCTCAGCTCCAAATATCCATTAGAGAGTGCGCCTAGAAGGATTGCTGCTACAGCTGCCAGAAGGCCTATCACAGTGGCCTGCACCTGTCAAGCAGAAACAGTGAAGAACAGAACATCTCAAGAGCCTGTAGTGTGAGATCTAGTATTGCTGCAGATCCTTTTCTAGATGGCGAGCATGAAGACTTCTTAATGTGTCAAGTCTCCCCAACAGCACCATCCAAGGATGATTAAGCTTTTCAAGCAGAGAAAAGCAGTATGTCTTTTTGTCCTTCACTTTATCTTGGCCAGTTACTCTTTTCATAGTACAAAGCTACTTTTCAGACAGACCTATGAAAGTAAGTTCATGTGTGAAATAGCCAATCTGTAACACATGAAATGAATTTCACCCTTCACAGGCTTTTCTTGAACAGATACCTTAGGCAATTATTTTTAGTCAGCTGACAAATGTTTTCTTAAGCAACGAAAAGATTGAAACTTCATCCAAGAAGGTGGTGTGGAACTAAATGTCTGGAATGCAATAAGGACTATTTGCAAATAATCTGGAACTTTAAATTCTTAACTTATGATAATTCAGGTGATGACTGAAGTTGTAACAATTCACTTTCAGGATGAGAGCTGTACTTCCACAATACTTGGTGGGAGAGCACATAATCTAACCAATTAAATCCTGTATTTAACAAGGTAATTAGATACTCTCAGTCATAAATCAATAAACGTTTTTAGCCATTGTCAGTATTTTATACTTCATGACACTTTGTGTGTGAGTGTTTGGTTAAATGGGCACTGATTTGGGAGAAGTGAAACCCAAAAATCTAACTCTGGGCAATCAAAATGTTATTGAATTGCTAGATGAATTTAAGTTTAAACTATTAAACTTAATAGGAGTTCTGAGTGAAGGGAGTACAGTTGAAAAGTGATAAGAATCATCATTGTCTTGACTAGTGAAGGCAATCTTCTGTGTAGACCTTTCCAATGTCTTATAATACGTAACAAACTTATGGTTGTAGGAATAGGGTGCTACTAGATCAGGGGTGTCAAACCCCAGGCGTCACGTCATCACGTGATGTATCATGAGTTTTCCCCCCTTTGCTAAACCAGGGTTGGGTGTGGCTAGCGCATGATGCATCCGGCCTGGGGCAGTGAGTTTGACACTCCTGTTCTAGACTGACAGCTCCTACTGCCACAAATCAAAAAGTAATACATAGTTTCTCCGACTTTCCTTCTCATCTTAATTTCTGTACAAAAGAAAAGAAATAGAAAAAAGTAGTTGGAAACAGAAATATTATAAAAGCTGTGATGCCTGGACTATCCCCTAAAATATCTGAATAAATAATCCCCTCATTGGAATAACAAACAAACATCAAGACTTTGTATAAGGAAAAAACAGGACTTCCATTTCTGAAGTGACACAATTAATAAACAGCTGTAATAAATGAGTATCAGCTCAATTATACAGGGGCTCTTACTGACTAGTAGTATCCAAAGGTCTCGGGGAAAAATTTAGACTTGCTTACCTGAATCAAGGCCATATTGCAAATAGCCATTTTCCATTTTTCCTGTGAGTTATCCATCCGGCCGGTATTAGCCTGGAATGCACATGAGACAACATTTATTTCTTATGCAGGAAAGGGAAGAGGAGCACCTGTTGCAATAAGTGTGTCTCTATGCCTTGGCAGGTTTTTGCCAGGGCACCACTATCATTCTTTTTCATTTTCATCTTTATGAAAAAACCACTAGAGATACGCCTGCAGGGAATGGATTTCTTTTTCCTTCCAACTGGTAATGTGACCAGTTTAAAAATAGATTTACAAGGGCTGTGGCCCAGTTTGGAGTACATTTGGATGCATAAAATCAGGATGTACAACTGCAAAGTGTCTGAACTTCAAACTCATCTCCAAGGCAGGCACCTTTGAATGTTATCGCACCAGCTCATAAAAGGAGTAGCCCGAGGCTCATACTAAGCGACAACAACATCCTACCCAAATCTTAAAATGTTTCAAATCTGGGGGGGGGGGGGAGGAAGGGAAGAACATTTGCAAGGTTTGGAATTCTGAACACAATAAAGCCCTTTGTTTAGGTGAATAAGCCAGACTGATAGCACAATAGACTGGCCCCAACCTTGCTGTCCTTCCAGAAGGACTCAAATCCTTTTTTGTAATGTAATATTTTGGCTTTGATATCTGGCTCTCTGGATCAGAGAGAAGTATGGAGACTTGAAACTGGCTGGACTATCCTTGAATTGATGTGCTCTCTAGGGGAATGTACTCTATACCTTTAATGGTTTAATTGTTTTTAATGTTTATTGTTTGCATGGATGTTTTATTTTTTGTTGTTTTTTTTGACATCGTTTATATTTTAATTGTAAACCACCTGGACTCAAGAATATGAGATGGGCAACTATGTAAATTGAATGAATAAATAAATAAGGGAATTATAGTCAGAAAAAATATGCAAGCCTCCTAAATGCTTCTAGCGACCAATCTACTAGCAAGAGGAATATTTTTAACTCTTTGGGTCAACCTAAATGATTGGTTAATAAGCACGTCATTAATTCAAGATGCCAGGCTTAATTCAGAGGCATGCACATGCAATACTAGCTCAACTGTCCTAAGGCAACACAGTACAGGTTATCTTGGGATAAGTTATCTTGGAATAAACAGTAATTTATTTACAGTAAAACCATAAAAATCATAACCTGATTCAAGTTAATTTTAATGTCCTTATCATTTTTTATGATTTTTATGATTTTACTGTACTGTAAACCATCCAGAGCAAGGGTAGGGGATAGTGAGATGGGTGGCATATAAATAAATAAAATAAAATACAAATAAATCCCTTCCCTTTCATAATCATGGATGGCAACTAGTACAACTAGTATGTTGTTACATTATAGGGCAGATAAAAACTTTATTGCCGACATTACATTAATAATAGTGAGGAATAGTGTAGATCTAGGTGGAGGGCTTGTGGCTTCATCTCTAAAATGAGTCCCTCTGACCTTTGCTTAAATATATTATAAAAAAACTTTCCCAGTGCCCACAGA
>JANHFQ010006044.1:54842-66573 GCA_032468035.1 Aparallactus werneri | reverse complement strand
GAGAATGAGGTGGCTGGATGGAGTCACTGAAGCAGTCGGTGTGAGCTTAAATGGACTCTGGGGGATGGTAGAGGACATGAGGAAATTGGAATTACTGAAATCCTCAAAAGGAGAAAGGTGGAACATTTAAAGAATGAAAGGCATTGTATGAACATGATTGAAGTAAGGATGGTTTGAAGGACAATGACCTTACTGTAAACTAATTGAGCTATGTTTCTCATCCTTATCTCTTAATTTCTGTAACTTATTGCTTACCCTTTTTCTCTCATTATAAATAATAATGCTTAACCCAAAAGAAAATAGCATGATCGGTATATATGTAATACAGATGTAAATATTGTATGCAACTCTACATTTAATCTGTTAACTGAATATTAGTCTGGGGGTTTCATTTATGTTTACCACTTTGCTTTTTGCTTTTTTTTGTTTGCTTTTTGTTTGCTACTTATATATTCCATTTATAATTTTATATTCCAAGATTTAATTTCAAAAATATCATGGATTATGACTTTTTTTAAATACAGGAATGCTTTTAAGACATGGTTTCTACATGAACAATTGATACAGGGCACAAAGAAATGGAGATCTACATGTAAAAGAAAACAGTATAAAAATACACCAATTAACAGAAAAAAGAAGATCAAATGGTGGAAGTTGCAGGACCACAAAGACGCAGTGACCAGAAAAACCATATTCCCACCTATCAGTGCTGCCACAAGTAACATCAGCACTCTATGACTGTCATCACCACTGCCAGAGAAATCCTCGGCATTACAAAATCAGATCACCATTATATTGACAAACAAGCATGGTTGTGGACTGAACAAGTACAGGAGAAAGTGTAGGAAAAGAAGCAAACTTTCAAGAAATGACAGGCAGATAAGACCAACGAGAATTGACAGAACTATGTAACCACCAAAAGAGCAGCCAAGAGAACACACTGGTGCAAAACCTATATGACCACCTGGAGACGAGGGAAGGGGAGAAAGACATTTACCCATTAACCAAAGCATGGGGAAAGGCTGCACAAGACATTGAGCGTTATATGTGCATGAAGGACAAGGATGGCAAACAACTCCAAGACAAACAGGAGATCCTGCAACGATGGCAGGATCATTTCAATGAGATCTCCAACACTGAATTCCCACATACACCAATTCCAGAAGTCATTCCAACCCATAGACCTATTCCACTCATAATTTAGGAAGAAGTCAACAATGCTATGGACAGAATGAAGAACTTGAAAGCCCCTGGACCTTTCAATCTGCCCACGGACACAGGGATACCTTGGCTGATTGAGTTCTTCAATGCTGTAATGAACACTGGCCATGTACCAACTGATTGGTCAACAAATGTAACAGTTCCCATCTTCAAGAACAAGGGTGACCCAGTTGACTGTGCCAACTATCGCACAATTCACCTTCTGTCTCACACTATGAAGATCTTTGGGAGAATCCTTGATCAACATTCTTGATCCTTGATCAGCATTCGCAGCATTGCCCAACTCGCCATCTTTGCAGCCCGTCAGCTCATTGAGAAACACTGTGAAAAGAGACAACCACTATACATGGCATTCTTAGACCTGGATAAGGCATTTGATTGTGTTCATACCAACTGATCTGATCTGATACTGATCTGGTATGCTGTCTGGGATCATGGAGTACCTGAACAACTCATTGACTGTCAAAATGCTATTATAATAACACCAACCGCCAAGTGTGATGCCCAGGTGGCCTTCCAATGGATTCCCAGTGATGGTTGGGGTACACCAAGGCTCTGCACTGTCACCACTTCATTTTATATTGGTCATGGATACCATGATGCATGAATGCACCCTGGACTACGCTTTATGCAGAATGCAGAATGCACCCTGGACTATGCTCTATGTGGGTGATGTTATGCTTGCTTCCACCACCAGAGGTGAACTATAGCAGCAAGTTCAAACATGGAATGATCAACTCAACCATTTCAGACTCTGCCTCAACATCAAGAAAACTGAGTACTTAGAGACTGTCACTACCCCTGGAAAGCTTCAAGTCAGTGGAGAAAATCTAAAGAAGGTGAACATTTTTCAGTATCTGAGATCCCACCTCCAAGGTAATGGCGACATCAATAGTGAGGTGCGAGCAAGGGTGAATGCAGCCTGGATGCATTGGGGTGAACTCACCAGTGTGTTATATGACAAAAGAATGCCAACCATCTGCCCTTTTGCACTGTATGGAGCTGAATGCTGGGCAGCAACAACAGGGACTGAAAGCTATCTCCATGCCATGGAAATGTGAATGCTCTGTTGGCTATTGGGCATCTCCCTTCTTGACCACATCACAAATGATACCATTCAACAACATTTTGGTGTGGCACCAATTGTAGAGAAGATGAGAGAAAGCCGACTCTCCTGGTACGGACATGTCCAGAGAGCAGTACCTTCCACCTTGGCCAAGACTGCCTACCAACTAGAAGACAGTGGCTGGTGACCTTGCGGGCGTCCAAAACAGACATGGCAAGACACCACCCTGGAGACACAGCTGACCTTGAAAAGTGGCATTCAGTAATCCGAAAAGCAGATCCCTCACCTATGGGAATATGCTAAGCAACAGCAGACCTCCAATATTTTGGGTACCAGGGTCTGGTTTTCTGTAAGACAATTTTTCCACAGACCTGGGAGGGGTGGTGGTGGTTTCACTTGCTCACCCATCACTCACCTCCAGCAGTTCCTAGCATGGGTGTTGGGGACCCTTACTTTAGTAGTAAGATATGTAGTATCACTTAAGAAGTAGAAGTCTTGATCTAAATAAATGTAGTTCTTATCTATGTTGATTTAAATTACTTTGATTGAAAACAATCCAAAGTAAAAGAAGAATCTGACTTAAAACTGCCCATTATCTAGAATATGAACATACAGAATAAAGGCAAGAGTTACATGAAGTTAGCCATCAAATCAAAATGCAGAATGTTATCAATGTTTTGATTCTTGATTCAAGATATAAAATATAAAATATTCTAATGCTTCAACTTTGGTTGTAAAAGAAACAGATAAATAGGGAGCAAAATCTCATGCTTCAAAATAGAACTCCTTAATATCCTCCAAATCATCCCATAAAGCCCCTCTAGCTGCTGCATACAGAAATGGAATAGCCATTGGCTGGTTACCTCAAGGTTGGATTACTGCAATGCACTCTACATGGGGCTGCCTTTGAAGAGCATCCGGAAACTGCAGCTGGTTCAGAATGCAGTCGCGCGAGCAATTGTGGGTGCCTCACGTTGCACCCACATAACACCACTTCTACGCAAGCTGCACTGGTTATCAGTGGGTTTCCGGATTTAATTCAAAGTGCTGGTCATTACCTTTAAAGCCCTACATAGCATCGGACTTGTTTACCTTGGACAGCGCCTCCTGCAACCATTTGCACCCAGCGACCAACCAGGGCCCACAGGGTCGGCCTGCTCCGGGTGCCGCCGACCAGACACTGTCAATTGGTGGTGCCTAGGGCAAGAGCCTTCTCTGTTGCGGCCCCTGCCCTCTGGAACGAGCTGCCCCCGGGGATTCGGATCATTCCGGACCTCCTCACCTTTCGTAAAGCCATCAAGACCTGGCTCTTCCTGCGGACTGAGGGGGGGGAATTAATTGTTAGTTTTATGGTTTTAGAGAGGTTAAATTATTTTTATTGTATTTTACTATATTTATTCTGTTTTTAGTTTTGTGAGCCACCTTGAGTCTTCTAGATTGGGAGGCATAACAAATTAAATAAACAAATTAAATAAACAGTAAACAATATATGTTTCCAGAATCATTTGTGACTCATACAATCCATTCTTCCCAGCTGACAATTGAAGAAGAAAACAAAACAATAGACAACACACATGCACACACGCACACGCATGCACACGCACACAAGCACACACACACACACACGATTGGAAGTTTTGATCTGATTTTAAAATAGTAGCCATGATGAATTGGGTTACTGAAAAGATTCCATTGTCTTTTGAAGACACGGATCCTTCTTGTTTCATATATATGTCAAGGTAAAAGTCACAAGACAGTGATAAAAAAAATATGTTATTTGCAGCTTCAAGCAAGGTTGGGTTTTCCCTGAAAACAAGATATTTCCAAGTATAACAATTTCAGTTCCCATAATGTTTGGTCACAATCTCATTCTATTAGAGATTATGGGACTTGAAATCCAATTTATATGATGAACAAAATAATTAAAGTTAGTTGGTTTAGATTATGCTGAGCTACAATGGATCAAAGATAAAGATTATGGTGGGAACAAAGGATTGATTACTTAGAGCAGTGATGGCAAACCTTTTGGGCATTGAGTGCCCAAAGTGCAAGTGCGCACATAGCCAAAATACACAGCACCCCCATGCATGTGCATGCCCCGTGCATGCGTCCTGCTCTCCACAAAAGGCCAGCTGTCCAGCAGGAGGCACACGCACATGTGCAATGGAGCTCAGCTAGGGTGACAGGTGGCACGCAGAGAGAGGGCTCTGCGTGCCACCTGTGGCACACATGCCATAGGTTCGCCACCACTGACTTAGAGCCTAGAAAGACTGAGGTGACAAACAAATCAAATGAATTTTATTTTATTTTCTCCACAACTGCATCTTGAAGTTGCATTCTCTATTCCAACAATTTGTTAAAGAAAACTTAATGATTCAAGAGAAAAGCATATGGCCAATTTTAGATTCAGTTTCGCTCTGAACAGTTGGATATGCAATTGACACAAGGGGCTCTGTAGCTCATGTCTTTCAACTATCATCAGACATAGCCTTTCTTCTTCTGTTTTTCCTGAATCTGATGAAAGTATCTGCTTTTCCTATTTATTTCACGGTAAGCTATGGGAATCTTACACTTCTTGAATTATAACATGGCCAAGGGATATATGTGAAAGTCTCATCTTCCATTGTATAATTAAATTATCTCTCTAGCCACAATGAAATACTATTTATACTGCCTTTTTCTCCTGGTAGGAAATCAAGTAAATAATAAGCCAATAAATGTACCAATAAAAAAGAATAAAAATACTAGGTAATTGGTATGTTGATTGATTAGCAAGAGCTAATTATATAAATACTCAGGAAGACGGGTACATGTCTTACTTTTGGCATAGAAAGGAAGGAAGGAGAGCAGGAGAGCTGAGATATTGAAATAATTATTCACATTCTATTTTAATTGATTGGTTTTGATGACTTGAATTTAAAATACTGATCCATATGATAAATGCAAATACTGAGCTATATTTTAGTTGGCTTTCCCCTGTTTGTGGGCTGTGAACAATTGATCTTATTTTTTAAAAAAGTCCTGAATTAATTTGTACATCAGACATAGTAATATTACATGTATAGTTCCATGTAGGACAAAGTTTGAATGGAAAAATAAAGAGAAAATGTAAAATTTATTAGCCAAGCCGGATAGAGGTCACCAGCCCACATCATGATTTGTATTATGGAACAGTTTATCTCAGTATGGTGTGCAGTTAGGGAAAATTAGTCATTACTTGAATAATATTAGAAACATTAAATTCTGGCGATCTATTTTTGAGTTATGAGTTTCATGGTGCTGAGTAACTTTTGATTCATGAGTTTTACACATCTCAGTTTCCTTTCTCCAAATTCTAATTCCAAATTTGCTGCACAGTTTTTCTATCTTCTGTAAAAGCATATCAAAAAGTAGACATATTCTTCAGATAGGGCCTAGATTTTAAAACATGGGCCACTTGTGACTATGGGCTTGTTATAGTGTCCTGAAAGCATGGTTCTTCTATAGATATTAAGCTGAGCTAAAAGAGGCAAACATGACAACAATTCTATATAAAAGAACTCTCATTAAAGAAGTTTTTTTCAGGTAGATATTAGATAAGAAGTTCCAAATTTCAGTGGTAAAGTAAAAGTCCACAACAACACTGTAGCTTTGCTTACAGCTTAAAATATTAAAAAATATGTGGTTCTGTTTGAAAATTTTGGGTTTTGCTTAGCATGATTTAAAATTTAGGAAACTCATTGAACATTGCCCAAAGCTCTGTCTGTGAAACACAAAGGATAGATTCATAATTTACGTCATTATTTGTTTCGGTGATTTTGTTAGATAGTCTTGTTTGGTCATATCAGCAAGAAACAATCTGTATAATGACTTCTGGGCCATGGTTAGTCTTTCAGAAAAAAATGTCCTGCATTATTCTCTTCCAGTTCTCATTTAGTCTATGAAAGAGGATTCGCTTTCAAATTAAATGAATGGTATTTTGGTGAAATATTGTTGGGCAGGACATTGTGTCCTTGCACTTATTCAGTCACAAGGTAGCCAAGAAATGTCTTCTCTTTCATTATACAAGCTTCTCTCACTGGTCTTCCATCTTCCCGGTTCCCTGTTTTTCAGTGAAATCGGGACTAGGTGTTTTTCCACGTAGAGGCTTCTCCAGGAAGTTTTTCTTTAAAAAACAAACTTCCTGCAGAAGCCCCAGCCTAGGTAGAAAAGCAGTTCAGCTATGTTGCAAACACAGCAAATAAAGGTAGCTATAGACTGCAGGTGGGTGGGAGCAACCCCAGCAACCTCAGCAACCACAAAAAATGAATAAATAAATAAATTTTTAAAATTCAAAATGGCTGACCCGAACAGAAATAGCTGATTGTTGGGGTTAAATTGATGGCCATGCAGCCTGAATAAAGGTAACTAGAGACTGCAGGTGGGTGGGAGAGCCCAGCAGCCCCCCCAAAAAAATTAAAAACATTTTTTAAAATGAAATTTAAAAAAAATGGTCAAAAACTGGCCAGTGCAATTTTCCGGTTTTCCGAATTGCGCAAAATCCAACAAAGGGTTCTACTGAACTGGGCCAAACCATCTGAAACCCACCCCTGCTTAAGCTTCTGTGAACTACATTTACAGCTCACAAAAAAGCTTATGCTTTTAATAAAATTTGTTTGCCTGAAAAGATGTTAACAAATTCCTCCTGGTGTTGATCTACCATAGATTAATATGGCTCTTCCTATAAAAGGGGAGGCCTCTTTCTATCTGTTCTACATGGGCCCTAATGAAGGGATTTCATTGCTTGAGCGAGATTTCTATAAATTGGATTGTTCCCTGTGCAGTTTGCCTTGGTTGTACTTTTATGTGCTTTCACGTTTAGCATGTTAAAATATATTTTAATCAGACCTGGGATACCTGCAGATAGCTGGAATTGTGGAGAGGCTATCAAGAAAGCTAATGTTCAGAATAATCTTGAAAAGGATGCCAGGAATAACCCAAACAGGTTCAAAATAAAAGAAAGAAAATCTGCATGCCATCTGCTAAGTGAAGACTACAAGATACAAACAGATTTTTTTTTAAATCTTTTTTTAAATTCCATATAAAAGTATGTGTTCCATCTGGCAATTGTGAATGGCAGAATAAAGAAGTAAGACCAAAGCTCAAACATAGTAGAAATATGACCAAAATATTCTCAGTTATTTTTAAACAATCGAAATACCAAAAACCAGAATGATTGCATCCTTGGGCACTGAAAAAGGAGCTGATGATCTGGCCAAATCTTTAAGAAACCCTGAAAAAATAATAAATTGCCAGGCAACTGGAAAGAAAAAAATGGCTAATTATAGACCACTTGAATGCTAGGAAGATTCTACAGCAAATCATAAAATAGTATAACATCCTTAAAAATAATGTGGCAATCATCAGAAATTAGAATGAAAAGTATTTATTTCTTTGATTTGTAATGCTGTTTTCATTGTCAAAAAACTGAAGGCAGTATACCAATGAAGTTAAAATCAAAATATAAGTTTAAAAAAATAAATAAATAGCAAGCAATTGTCCCGGCAATACAAAAAAAAAATCTAACAGTCATATTCTACAAGTGACTTTACAAAATACTACAATCCAGGATACAGTAGAAGAGCCAGGTCTTGGAAGAACAGAAGGGTTGGGGCTGCATGGACCTTGGGGACAATTCTATTACAAAGAGCAAATGCAGCACGTCTTGCCAGCCTACATGTATCTGTTTTTTTTCTAACTGCCTTAGTAGATTGTGGAAATGCTAAAGATGTAGCATACACTGATTTCACCAAAGCATTTGACATTAACAAAAGTGACTCTTGAAATCCTGGTTAGTAAACTCATTAAGTGTGGATTGAATATCATGATAATTACATACATGTCTTAAAAATCATACTCAATCTCGTTAATAACTCCCAAGAAAACTGGACTGAGATACCAAGCAAAAGGCTGCTGGTTGAGTTATGGTACTCTTTTAAATTTTTATTGTTCACTTTCTGAAAGGGGCAATTATTATTATTATCATTGTTGTTGTTTTTGTTGTTGTTGTTGTTGTTGTTGTTGTTTGCATAGAATTAAACTTGCAACTTCTAATAACACTGAATTGTTATATTTTTCTACAGCAACTAGCAGTAACTATATAAATAAAGCAATTTGTTTGTTTCTTTCTACATTACCAAAATATCAGCACCACCACTACACAAACAAACATGGAGAATATTACAACTTTTTTTCAGCTGGCTTTCATTCCCTTGTGCCTTAAGTAAAAACAGATTTTCTATATGATAGTAATTTATCTCCAAGTTGAACACTTCACATGGCTGCCAAGGAATATGGTTCCCACTGGTGCTTTGGTAGAAAACAAAACACACAAACCTTCTTAGAAGAATCTATTTTACTATGGCTAGGAATTCCCAGAATGTTATGAAATTTGATGATCTTAAAACTGAAGGAAAGGTTTTGTCTTCTGGGAAATGTTTTTTCCTCTGTTGTGCACGACAATAACTGCACATATTGTCCAGATAGATATTTAAATCAAATTTTTAAAATTTGCTTAAGAAGACATCTAAGGAAGGATCCCAGTGAATAGGCAGAGGGAACACTATGTTGAGAACTATAAAAGACTTTTAAGCAGTGTGATAAAAGAATCACCTTTCTAGCTGTCCAAGAATTCATTCTTGTCCAACTCTTCCACTAGATGAGAACAGAGATTTCTAAGTAACTGAGATCAATTTGTCCTGTGTACGTTAATGGAAGACACTATTTTATGATTTCTTGATAAATCTAGCTCTCAACTAATCATTGGCTTCCTTCAATATTTGTCTCATGTCTATGGTTTTCCAGATCACAATCTTTATGATCCTTTGTGTAGCCATATAGTTCAAAAATTACTCCAACAATAACTGAGTTTGGTGGATTCTACTCCAAAAAAAATTGCTGGTGTTTAATTCAACTTTTCCTAGAAAGAAACAATGAAACAAAGGTGCATTGCTATTGATCATCAGATAGTTTGCCACAGCTTGCGGTATGAACTATAAATCAAGATTTTGCACAAGCAACTGATGGCTACAGAATTTATTCATGTGCTCTGCAAACCATGTTTTAATGTAACATACTTCCAGATTCAGAGTCTCCTTATGCTATTCAACTTCATTCCCTGTTTTTTCTACTTTGAAATCTACTAATAACATGTTTGCCTTTAAAAGGCATATTGTGAACATATATAATGGCAGAGCTATCTGGGAACTCTGTTTATTTGTAACTAGGAAAGATTTAAGCAGAAACTTCTGCATAGCTTGAATAATGATATTATTTATAGAGCCAGTTTGATCTAATGATGAAGGCACCAGGCTACAAACCATGAGACTGTGAGTTCTAGTCCTGCTTAAGCCAACTGGGTGACCTTGGACCAGTCCGTCTCTCTCAGCCCAACACACCTTAAGGGTTGACATTATGGGGAAAATGAGAGGAAGAAGGAGTATTAGGTATGATTGCCATCTTGGGTTATTTATACAAATAATAAATTGGGCTATAAATAAATAAGTACCCATTAGGATCAATAATGCTTCTCTGTCTTAATGTAGTAGAATCTCTTTCAGTTTTATTGAAAAGTGTTTTGAGAGAATAGCTGTTGCTTGAAGCTACAACATGTTCTTTATCTGCAAAAGACTTCAGACTTACTTTTTGGCATTTCCAGATATGACTGGAAAAATGTCTTTTGAAGTTCTGGAAAATTCTTGTCAGTCTGTAAGGAGTAGATAGTGCAATCATCTGACCTGTTGAAAGCAGCTTTGCATGCTTCTAATTTTATGTTTATATTGTTATGTATTAATTGATGATTAAGACTGCACAATAGCCAACTATAATTCAGGGTTGTGATCCAGATGTTCAGTCATTGCCCAGCCTAATCTGGATTACTCTGGAAATGATCTGATCCAGTTTCCTGTATGGATCTGCAACAAATTTGTGAAAATGGACCTCAGTTTTTTTGTGTTTGAACAAAGCATAAGTCGCTAAATTTTTTTCTTTATTTGTTGACAAAATGGGATGATATTTGTAAGCATGAGGTACATTATCAATTTTCTAAGTAGACCATTTATCAGGATAAAAGGCACAGCAATTTCAACAGAAAATGATAGATCTTTAGACAATCTTTGAGATGTAACCTAATGATTTGGAGATAGACTGTGATGAAATCTTCAATTATCATAACCCTTGTAAAGATAAATTAAGCTGTACACACTTCAAAAATTATTCAGAAGTACTTCAGATCTCAAGCAAGCGTGAACACAGCACATTTCTACTATTTATTGGGGGGATCTTATTTTTTCTGACTTCCAACCTCTTTAGGGAATTGACTGTATAAAACAGTTCCTAACACTTTGACATTTTCCCTCCAGGTTTTTACAAAAGCATGAAAAGGCTAGCTTACTTTAAAAAAATAGAAGGGAAGGATGTGCTCACATTTGTTCAAGGTCCAATGAATTTCCTAAGCATCTTCAGAGTGTGAAAAAAGACTTTTCTAAATTTCTGCTAGGTTCAGTGAGGTTATGAAAAGAGAAGGGTGTTTGTTTGTTTAATAATATGTTCTCCTAAATGCAATAGCTGATACGTAGCACTTACGTTCTGTCAATTCAACCCACAGATATAAAACACTGTCCCACAACTGTTCAGGATAAAAGAATGAAGGACAATGATTTAGAATGAACAGCAAAACTAAGAATCTCTTTCAACTCATTACATTTCTTCAGGAAACTTTAATTTGGCTGATCAATGTTGGCCTATTCAAAGGAATCATTATAACTTGTTCTTCGTTATACTATTGAAACCCATGCTTCAAATTAGTATTTCCTAGTAACTTCCTTTTTATGTAAGGGGATTTTTCAGATGAATTGAAGCTGTGTTTCACAGTATGCATACATTATGAATTGAAGTATTGTTTGCCCTTTTCCTCTGATGATTCCTCATGGCTCTCTTCATAGAAACAGAAAAGATGATAACTTTATCCAGAAAGTGGATTTGTTCTGGACATATATTTTCTCAGTGATTAAAGAGAGATTAAAAACAAGACAGCTGGCTGAGGTAGACAGAAAGGGTGAGACATCTAGGAAGCATGTTAGAGAGACAGTCTCATGAAATTCATAGGGGATGATGCCACCACTGGAGGCCTGTCAGCTGTAATAGTTCGGCACTTTAAAACCATACCATGTGGTTTAAAACCATGCCATATGGTACTTTGGTGTGCCTCATCTGTGTACCTTCAATATGTTATTTGACTAGGACAGGGGTGTCAAACTCGATTTCATTGAGGGCCACACAGTGGTGGGATTCAGCCTATTCCGACAGGTTCCGTAGAATAGCAATATTTTTGAGAACTGGAAAATACCACCTCGGATTGGCTGACCCCAGCAAATACCACCTCTGATTGGCCGAACACATAGCCATGCCCACCAAGCCATACCCACA
>JANHFQ010006040.1:39941-52715 GCA_032468035.1 Aparallactus werneri | reverse complement strand
CAAACCCCTCCAATCCACACACGAAGCAAAATGACACCCACTCTGAAAATGTGGCACGACCACGAACACAGAGCCAAGCTGCAGCAACTAGACTCACCAGCTCAAATTCCCCCACAGTCAGACCCACCCCAGCACAGCCACACCCCCAGCCAATCAGAGCACAGATTTTAGGGCTATTTAAATGGAGTCAAGGGCTGTATGACTTTCTGAAGGAGAGGCCAATCCAGGGTAGACATTGGGGGACAGAGAAATTGGGTGGATCTGGAGAATAGTTGAGGGAATCAATTCATCCTGGGAGGAATTTTATTTCATACATCTGATGCTTTTTTGGTTACTTCCACCCTTTCTTTGTAGGGATTTCAGGCAGCCTAGGACTTTCTCTAATATTGTGTCCAGAGCAATATTCTTGGGAGGAGAGGTTTGGCATGGAAGGAAGCACACCATGATCCCAATCCGCACATCCCATAGCTTTCATATGGAAAGGGAAATGAATCATGGTATATGTCCCTAGTCCTAATCGAAAAGCCAATTCACTTCTACTATTGTAGTTACCACACTTGCCTAAAGAAACTTCCTCCTTAGCGGGTCTGGGAAACACTTCATTTCATGCTCATTCTTCACGGACCAGAAGTCCAGTTCCCCCACCATAGAGTCTCCTCCTAGCACGGTGTCCTTTTTCCTCTACCTGTCTTAACCAAAAGCCCTATCAATTGTGGAGCCAAGCAGTGATAGGGAGCCACAGCAGATGGATGAAAGAGCCACATGCAGCTCCAGAGCCCTGGGTTGCTGAGTCCTGGGTTAACCCAAAGAGCTCTGCACTTCAAGGAGTTGCTGACCCCACCCGCTTGCTAGAGATTTTTCCATCAGGCTCTGCCAACATGAACAGATGGAGTAAGGGGGCTCTGCTGCAGCTAACCTGCTGCTCCCTCCTAATTCTGCTGCTGCTCTTTCTCTTTCTGCTCTGTCACCATCTGCCCTTTCCTTCCAGGATAACTGACCTGCAGGAACAGGGTACGTTGAGCCAAGCTTCCTTCTGTAAGAGAGGAAAAAGCACAGGAGAAGTTTGAATGGGACAGATCAAAAGCCAATC
The DNA here is from genome assembly GCA_032468035.1 of Aparallactus werneri. Lineage (NCBI taxonomy): Eukaryota > Metazoa > Chordata > Lepidosauria > Squamata > Lamprophiidae > Aparallactus > Aparallactus werneri. Next base: position 51,625 of record JANHFQ010006040.1, on the reverse strand, counting down.
TGCTTTCCCATCCCACCACGTGGAGTTGCCTGTCCAGCTTACCTTACAGCACTCTGAATGCCCGCTGCTTCCTCTCATTTCTCTTTAGGTGGCGGTAATGGGTGTTGAGGCCACTACATACCAGCGAGGTTAAGACGAAGAAAGATATCTAGGGAAGGGAAGGGACTAGAGCAACTTTGATTTGGGATCTTACAAAATTGCGTGATCAAGATGGAAAACTACATGAAAAATGTAATTTTTATCATGCCAACTGAGGCTGTGTGTTTCTAATAAGTGTTTAAGAAAAAGTTTTTTCGTGAACAAGTCTGTTGCCCATTGTGCATCACTTTGAGACTGGGAGAGGGAATAAGACTGACAGAGTTCAATAATAAAAGTAGTACTTCAATCACTATTATTGCTAATAATTAATGACTAACAATGACTGAGAAAATGATTGCATTTTAAATATAAATTCCTCTTTCATGGTGAGACCTCAGTAATTAATAGAGAACGAAACAGTATGATCTAAGGTATTTAAAATGTGTCCTGAAAAGGTTGTAAGAGAAAAATGCCCTTTGATGGCCAAGAAAATAAAATCATTCACTGAAATTTAGTCTCATCTAATTTTAAGTTGATTGAGTACAATAATTGAGGACCATGATCTGTGGGACATTAATATTAACAACAAAAACAACAATAATTACTATAAATGTCACTTTTCCCGTTCATTAATCAAATAAAAGGACAAAACAACAAAGTTATTTCATTTAGGTTGCCCTTTTTTTTTGCTTAAAAGAAACTAAAAGTAACAAATCTTCCCTTCCTGGCAGTAAAAATGCAGTAATACCAGTATATATGTTGCTCTTTCATTATCCCCAAAATTGCCCAGCAAAAGGCATTTCCTTTAATATATCCACTTCTGTACCACAGTTGTCCCTAACTACTCATTTTTATATAAATATACATGGCTATTACCATGTTGCTCTAACACAGTTGAGATAATGAATACTCTTCAGGTTATTCAGAGCTTCATGACTGACTGGCATCTTAAAGGTAAATCTCCCTGGTTTTGATCCAGTGGTTTAAAACTAAGCAGTACTTTCCAAGCCATTTTGCTTGAATTCTCTCAGGCTTTAGACTATGCAATAGAGTAGAGGTTGTCCTTGGCTCACAACTAGTTGCTTAGAGACTATTTGAAGTTACAATAGAGCTCCCTGGGGGATGCTTTTGGCCAGGGGTGAGTTTGAATTGTTTTACCAGCCGGTTCTGTGGTTGTGGCTCAGTGGGCATGGTTAGGTGGTTAAGTTTAAAAAAAAATAAAAAAAAAATAAAAAAAAATTGGCCCTCCTCCTCATCTGCATGCCATAGCTACCTTTATTTGCTCTGTTTGCAGCACAGCTGATGGGCAGGGCAGCGTGCCATAACTGTTTTTCCGCCTAGAGGTTTCTGCAGGAAATTTTCTTTAAAAAACAAACTTCCTGCAGAAGCTCCAGCCTAGATGGAAAAGCAGCTCAGCTGTGCTGCAAACACAGTGAATATAGGTAGCTATAGACTGCGGATGGGTGGGAGGGCCCAGCAGCCCCCCCCAAATGTTTTTTTCAAAAACCGGCCAGCGCAATTTACCGGTTCTCCGAACTGCGCAAAATCCAACAAATGGTTCTTCTGAACGGGGCTGAACAAACCTGCTGAAACCCACCCCTGCTTATGGCCCAATTCCTGTCCCAATGGCTGCCCCATCACGTGACTGCATATCATGTGCACAGCAACCACCCTGAAGTTATAGCCACTTGCAATCTCTTGCAATCACATAACTACATTTTAAAATGTTTTTGTTCAAAATCAGTAGTTTTAGCAAAATCAGCCCAAAATGAACCATTGGTTCACTTAACAACTATGATATTTGCTTAATGAAGGGAGCATTTGCTTTACAACTATAACACTCACTTAACAATGGTATTAAAAAGATTATAAAAGCAGGGCAGTCATATGGGTGACCCATTTTACTACTTACTACTGTGATGGGAAGGCTTTATTACAATCATACATCAAAGACTTTCTGTATATTTGTTTATATATATAATATTCATTGAGTCTGGGGGAAATCAGAGAAATAGAAGCATTATGGATGGATATGCAGGTAGCAATTCCCTGATTCCAGTATTTCACAGCTGAATTGAAAGGGGGGTATTGAGAACCATTTTGATGTAATAGTTAAAGCATCAGGCTAGAAACTGGGGGACTGTAAGCTCTATTCCTGCCTTGGATACAAAGCCAGTTTGATGATCTTGGGCTAGTCACTTTACTTCAGCCCTAGGAAGGAGGCAATGACATTTTTGAAAAACTTTGCCAAGATAACTGTGGGAATTTTTCTAGGCTGTCTCCACGAATTAGACCCAATTGAAAAGAGGCAGGGGGAAAGTAAGTGTCCTTTCAAGAGGAAAGGGAATGGACCAAGGTTTGGTTCCACAATTGAAAAATCTGTTCAGAGATTTTTGGGGTCAGTTATGGCCCTTGTATGCACACTGACTCTAGATTTGCCCTATGCTTCTTTCCTCCTCTATCCCAGGCTGGATACTTCCCAACACTACCTGATCTAGGCTGAAAACAGAATAACAGAATTGGAAGGGACATTGGAGGTCTTCTAGTCCAACCCCACCTCCCCCATTCAAGGAGGAAAGCCTGCCCTATAACATTTCAGACATATAGTTTTCCAATCTCTTCTTTAAAAACTCCAGTATTGGAGCACTCACCACTTCTGGAAGCAAGTTGTTCTATGATTAATTGTTCTGACTGTCGGGAGATTTTTCCTTAGTGCGGATTTGTTCTCTCCTTGATTAGTTTCTATCCGTTGCTTGTTCTCCTGCCTTCAGATGCTTTGAAAAATAGGTCGACTCCTTCTTTTGGCAGCCCCTCAGATTTTGAACACTGCTATCATATCAGTTGCAGTGGTGGTTTGAATGTTTGGATGGATACCACATGGTAGCCAAGAGAGACTTCATGTCTATGCTCCATTTAATGGTCATCTACATTTTTGCAATCTGGGTCTGGTAGACTTACTTGATGCCTTTATTTCAGACTGTTATCTGAAGATGCATAATGTATTCTCAATCTGCTATAAGGTTTTGTGAGATGAACTTATTAGAAAAAGCTGAGGAAGTCTTCCTTGAATTGTTATGTTTCATATTCTTCAGCAGTTTAGACACATGACCATGCTGATTTTACTCTTTGCTTGATTTGCTTAATTGGCATTGTTTTTTACTGCCACATGTTGTCAGTTAGTTGTATAATTATATCTTTTGTTTGCTCTTGCTTATATGTGTATCCAGTAAACTAGTCAACATAGCTTAATCTTTTGGGGGGGGGCAGTGACCAGATAAAGAAAAGACTACTTTTTTTCTTTTTTTTGAACTGCCTTCAACCCTTGGTCTTTTAGTAATATTAAAAACTTGTATTTGCTTCATCAAAGAAAAACCTGATTTGTGGCTTAACTCTCCTGTAACAGATATGCAGGATTCAAATTTATTTTTTTCATGGATTTTCTTTCTCTCAGTGGACCATGCCAACAAGTCACTTCCCATTTTCTGCTATGACTGATTTTACTTGAGACGAAAAAGAATCACAATGACCATAATGAAACCTATCACTAGCAACTACTTTTTAATGGAATGATTTACAAACCAGAAATGATTCCAGTAGGAACACTTTCCTTTCGATCTTAATAAAAGAGAGAAAACTAAATGCTTTTGCACCTGGGAGCTGATAGGAATCTCAACAATCATTTAATATATGTAATAATTACACTTAATGATTCAAAGTAATTATTACAAATATTGTCATAAGTTTTATAATACATATGTATACTATTGATTATAATCATATTACATTTGATGTCATGAGAGATGTACAAGTTAATTGTTCTCACTGCCATTGGCATACTGAAATTAATGGAAGAAAAAAAAATTCCCCTTTCTTTTTCTTTTTTGTTCAGGCTTCTCTGAGGACCAATTCAAATATTTAAAAAATCCCCAGGAGGGTCTACAAAATGTCAATTTGAGTGACATCATACCACATGGTGATCATACATTATTGAAACTTTGTAATCTACTACACTATTCCCAAGTCAGCCTAAAGCACATTTAAAAATTAATTGCTATTATAGATTGCAGAGTAACTCTGTCCATCCATTAGAAAGGGAAGGAAGAATCCAGTGAATGTCCTGTCAGTTGCTGTGGTGATGCAAATCATGAATTATTTAATTGCCCATATGGAACTTTGTAATTAGCAACACACCATGTAGAATTCCACGTAGAGTACAATTTTATACATATCTGCAAGTAAACATTGCTGTGTTCAGTCTGGCTCATTCAGTAGAAGAAGCAATATAGCATTCATCGGTATTCAGGTACAGTATCTGAATTCATTCACTGCAATCCAGTAAATAGAAGCTTGAAAGTAAGCAAAGCGTGTCAATTTTGTTGGTTAGAGCACTCTAGCCTCACAACACACATTTATTTGTTTATTTGTTTGTATCCCACCTTTATTATTTTTACAAATAACTCAAGGTGGCAAACACATTCAACACATCTTCCTCCTCCTATTTTCCCCACAACAACAATCCTGTGAGGTGAGTTGGGCTAAAAAAGAGTGACTGGCTCAAAGTCACCCAGCCAGGTTTCATCCCTGGAGAAGGACTAGAACTCATAGTCTCTTGAATCTTATCCATTACCTTCTTGTTCCTTTTACCTTCCTCAATCTTTCCAATGATTTCCCCACCTAGTCTATCATTCCCTTGTGCTACATGTCCAAAGAATACATATGTTTTCTGATCAAAACCTCCAAAGGCAGTCAGTCTTTATTTGGTCCAGAACTGATTGGCTGGTTCTTCCATCCCATTCATGGAACTCTTAGTCACTATCTCCAGAACTTTAATTTGAAGACATTGATCTTCATTCTCAAGCTCTTTCTCAGTTCTGTATGACAACCAACCTTCACACTTTTTGCATGGTTCACGGAAAAGACCCATTGCTCTAACTATTCCGATGCCTCTTGCCATTGATGTGTCTGTATGCTTCATGATTTTGCCTAACGTTGCCAAACAAATAAATTGACTAAAATTCAGTCTTAAATTGGCCTAGTTTTGAAATGACCGTAAGGGAGAGTTTAAGACACAAGTGTAAAGTTCACTATAAATAACAGAGTTGGAAGGGATCTTGGAGGTCTTCTAGTCCAACCCCCTGCTCAAGCAGGAAACCCTATACCGTTTCAGACAAATGGTTGCCCAGTCTCTTTTTAAAAACCCCCAGTGTTGGTGCACTCTGGAGGCAAGTCATTCTACTGATCAATTGTTCTCACTAAGAAATTTTTCCTTACTTCTAGGTTGGTTCTCTCCTTGATTAGTTTCCATCCATTGCTTCTTGTCCTGTATTGAGGTGTTTTGGAAAATAGGTACGGTAGATCCTCTTTGTGGCAGCCCCTTAGATATTGGAATACTGCTATCATGCCACCCTAGTCCTTCTTTTCACTAGACTAGACATACCCATACAGTTCCTGCAACCGTTCTTCATATGTTTGAGCCTTCAGTCCCCTAATCATCTTTTAAGATCTTTTAAGTTAATTATAATTATACATTATATACTGGATAATGTATGTGTCTTTTTTTCTTGCATCTGCAATCTTATCTAATCGTGCAAGATGCTAGCAAGAAAAAGAAAAAAACATTACAAGTGGTATTAGTCACAGTTTCTCACTGAGAACTTCTAAGCAGCAGGTTCCAAATTTATTTACCGAAGGTCATATCATCAAATATACATACAATGCAGTCTCCATACAATTAAGTAAAAACAAAGGGTGAAACAGGAAAGAGAGACAATCTGGTGTAGTGATTAAGGCGTTAGGCTAGAGACCAGTGAGTTCTAGTCCCACCATAGTCACTAAACTATGGGTAACTTTGGGCTAGTTCCTCTTTCTCAGCCCTAGGAAGAAACGAATGACAAACCACTTCAGAAATCTTGGCAAAAAATTGCAGGGACTTCTCCAGACAGTCACCAAGAATTAACATTGACTTGAAGGCATGCATGATTGTGATGGCATGAAGACATTATGGCAAAACTGCAGAGTTGATGAAGCTGATGAATAAATAGTAATACTTGAGATTATACACTGCTCTGATGACTGGTAGTTGCAATGCAGTACTGGTGTTAAAGACACAGTTTGGTCTAGTGGTTAAGGCACCAGGCCAGATACTGTGAGTCTTTGAGTTCTAGTCCTGCCTTAGGCATGAAAGCCATGTGGGTGGCTTTTAGTCTATCATTCTCACTCATCCCAGCTTACCTAACAGGCTTGTTATTGTGGGGAAAATAGGAGGAGGAAGGAGTATTAGGTTTTAGTATTAGGTAATCAGTGGAATGACTTGCCCCCAGAAATTGTGCACCAACACTGAACGTTTTTAAGATGGTTTGGGCAGTATGAAATGATATAGGGCAGGAGTGGTGAACCTTTTTGGCACAGTGTACCAAAAATGGACACCCACATGTGTGATCATGCCGGCCACCTGTTTTGCAGTGTCTGTGCATGTGCACAAGACCAGCTGTCTCCTGCACATGTGCTGGCTTTGCGAGGGGATCAGAGGAACGGGTAGAGGAACTGTCCGTTCGCCCCTTTCCCGGAAGCTGCTCTTCTGGTTTTTGGTGCACATGCGAGTGTGAAGACCACCTGGCCGGCGGGCCAGAACCCAGAAGAGCAAAGGTCGAAGTCTCAGTGTGCCAGCCAACATGGCTCATCGTGCCACTTGTGGCACTAATGCCATAGGTTTGCCATCCCTGTTGTAAGGTCTTGGAAATCAAATGAAGTGATGCCACTCTATGAATTCCTCATGTCAATATCTCATGTTTTGGCAAGATAGTTGAGGTTCTTCTGATTCTTGTATGAGATACTATTGCTACGTCTTTACTCTCGCCTCACTCCTGTTTGCCTTATAACTTCCCTTCTTGAGAATAACAATTCCGACAAACACCTTTCCACCTTTCCATAATTTCTCCAATGAAAACAAAGTCTTCGTCCAGCTTCTCTGTAAGTGCAGAAATAATTGGTACATAGTGTTAGAGTGTGTAGATCATCGTAATGAGAAGCCTTTGCCCAAGTGTTCAATTTCCTAACTTATTACACAATTTCTAGAGTTACTATCTGGTTCTTAAAACTGATACAGATGCTAGCTTGCATATTCTCCATCCCTCCTGATGGATCCTCCCATGGACCCAGCACAATCTCAATCCCAGAGAGATGCACATTTTTTTGCTTTTCTTGTACACAGTTCCCTACAGCCCAGTGCTGACGGGCATCGCATAATAAGGCGTAGAACAAAAGATCCGAAACATTAGACATTTAACTGCAGGATAGCTGTCTGCAATTTTTCAATACTGTGATGGTCAGCTTTATTCCATTATGCTGGAGCGCGCAATCTTTTCTTGAGGAAATTTACAATTTGCACTATTCATCAAGACAGATCCAATTCATTTCTTAGGGTTTTGGAAATTTGGCTCCCTTTTACCTCTGCTGACCAGTACAGAATCACACTCACTAATGTTTATAAAACACCCCATTAATGTTCAGTACTGAATTCGGAAGTATGCAGTACAGCTCTTAACAGATAGATTTGTGATGGAATCTGTCTTATAGAGTCCAGTTTATATTGCTGGTTATTCCCAGCAATTGTTACACTGAAATATCTTTGCCTTCCTTACTAAACTCTTCCGATTTGATTTACAACCAGATCTACCCCTTCCTGTAAATTAGAAAATCTGTTCGAAAACATTCATAAAGGTGAATACAAATAGGTTCTTCCTTTGCTATAGCGTACTTGAGTACAGGTATTTCCATTTATTTTTGTAGACCTCAAAATAAAACACTTCATATCCCAGATCTGAATAGCAACTAACTTTTGTCAATTATTTGCCCTTTCACTGGATTTTGGAGAGTCCACAAGCAGGATATAGCAGTAAGAACACCATCCTATTGGTATAGTTGAGCTATGGATAGTGCAAATATGCCGCTTCTAATAGCAGATATCATGCAACCTTGACCAATGGGCAGTGAGAACTATTGTGATTAATTTAAAATGGAAGTAGACTCCCAAAATTTCTGAACGTTGTTTCAGAGAAGATGTAGAAGAGGATTATTCTGGTTAATGCCATGTTATAAAACTAGCTTATTACCTGGCTTCGCCCGGGTATAGTGGGGCCTGAGGTTCTTGTCCTCATGCTGCAAGCAGAGAGATATGCAGCCTACAATTCCCAGCATTCTTTGCCTGATTTGCATTCCTCACCTCTATTGGCTGGAGAGGCTCCGATTTGCATACATTGCCTGTATTGGCCGGAGAGCCTCCTAACTCATCCTGCACATGCTCAGTACAGCTTTCCTGCTGTTTTGGTGCAGAGTTGACAGTGCTCTGTGCTTGCTATTGGACTGGTGGTTGGTCTTGGATAATAGCCATAGCACTTAGACTTATTATATACCACTTCACAGTGCTTTACAGCCCTCTCTAAGTCATTTACAGCATCTTGCTCCCAACAATCTGGGTCCTCATTTTACCCGCCTCAGAAGGATGGAAAGCTGATTCAACCTTGAGCCTGGTGACATTCGAACTGCCAAATTGCAAGCAGCCGGCAGTTAGCAAAAGTAGCCTGCAGTACTGCACTCTAACCACTGTGCCACCATAGCTCTAAGTTCTAGATTCTCAAACCTAGAAACATGCAAAGGCTGAAGAATTTCTATTGAGCTGATAGATCTCAAAATAATCAAAACATCCTGGATTAGTCTTGAGTATTGTTTAAGTGGACTTCTGAAAGGTTGGATAATTGAAATTTTGGCCATTTAAAGAGACTGTGATAGGAAGCATCAGAGATGACAATGTAAGCAAACAGTCTTTTCTGCGGAAAACAATACAATCAGCATAAGTAAGCTAGTTTGTCCTGCAGCCTTAAGCGTGGCCTTTTTTTTCTTGGACAATAGATGCCCTGTTGCAGGTCAAAGTTTTAGAGCCGCACCACAGAGTGAATTGGTTTATTTATTTATTTTCCAGATTTCTACTTTGCTGCAATTCAGATACTCTCATCAGCTTCACAAAATACTAAAAACAAACAAATATATTGTTATCCACAGTATAGCAACTATAAAAACAGCAAAACACCACTACCCAACCAGAAAACAATCAATAAACACAGAAAATTATGAAGATGGCCTGCTAAAACCAGGAGAAAGTTCTCTGGAACAACTCCATCTTCACAGTTTTCCTGTGGCAAGATGGCTGACCAGCAAATTTGATAAACAAATGAAAGTTTCCCAAATCTCCACCAGGAAGATGTACTACAGCATTGGTGCTAACTCTGATAAGCAGCACCTCTGACCTTCATTATCTCTTCCTGCTCCAAATTTCCCAGCGTTTCTGTTTCCCGGGTTTTGCATTCTCTGTACCCTGTCTAGATTAAGAGATCTGGATTTTATTGATCTGCTCTTTCATGTTTGAACCTTCAATGTGTTTCTTCTCACTTCACTAAAACCTTACATTTATTTTGATCTGTTTTCCATCTCAACTTGTTAAAGAACCGTCTATGGAGATTCTCAATCATCCGTTTCATGGTTGTCCCAAAGGTGCTTTTTTTTTCAAAAGGCAACAGGACTTTCTTGGTTCTTTCCTTGAAAGTGTTTCGCTTCTCATCCAAGAAGCTTCTTCAGTTTGATGGGATGGAAATTCCCAGTTAGAGGCGAATCGAAGTGCCGTGCCCTAGGCATACCAAGAATGCAGGAAGCCAGAATTCATTCAACTCGTCTTTATTCATTATACATCTGCATGGACAGCATTTCAGGAACAGAAGAACAGTAAAACAAGGGTAAAGGGAAGTATTTATACCTTTGATAGTGTGTGGGTGTATAATGGCCACAATGGTCATTTTGCTGAATCATTGTGACTAAGTCATTGGAGTCACTAAGTCTGGCAAACAGTAATTATCTCCTTCCATCCTTTGGAAAAGGAGTAGGTATTTTTGCAAAGTCATCCCAACTCATCACACAGTTACAAAATGTTAATCCAACTAATATTTTATATCCATCACAGTTCTGACCGAAAGGTGGGGAATAGAAGGATGAACATTGGTAGGGAACCGTCTCTCTTAGTCATGGTCATAGAAAGCTCCAAGGATCTCAAGAGAAGTGGTGATGGCCCTGTGTAGCATTAAGCTTTGCACTTTTGCCTTCTCAGACAAAATGTGAAGTATGGGATTCATTGTAACTGGTTGTCAGAAGTGGGATGCTTTTCATGCTGTCCCAGACTGTGTAGGTTCTAATTGTCTGAATAATTAACATGTACAAAATGTCAAAGGAAACTGCTGAGTGCTGTTCAGCTTGGCAGTGAGCCTGAATGTTTGAAGGTCTTGGACCAAAGGATGAGAATTTAACAATTCTACTGTCCAGCCACAAATACCACTCTCTGGGTCTGAAACTTTGTTGACTGCAGATCTCTATTATGATACAAAATTGTACCTTTTTCCTGCTTAAAACAGAACATTTAGAAATGCAGCATAGCTGAAGAAGACTGAATCTTCCTTCATGAAACATCGGCTCTGACCCTAACTGTCAACCTGACCAAGTGGACCAGATAAGAAAAGTGACCAATTAAATTAATTGTACTTTATTTTAAAGCTACATTAACAGAACAGAGATTAGAATGGACCTCCCATTCTAACGCTCTTCCGGAAGGGGCTGAAGACCTGGTGCCCTGATATTGATCATGACTGATGATGTAACCTAGATTGGGTCTACAAGAAAACAACCAAGCTCGGAGAGCACCAAGGACCCTTCATTTCAACCTTGAGCTGCAAATATTCTCTTTTATTGATTGCACAGCATAGGAAGGACATGCTCAATGCAAAATTGAGCATTGGAAAAGATGTCTATGGAGATTCTCAGTCATCCTAGTCATAGTTATCCCAAAGGTACTTTTTCAAGAGGCAACTGGACTTCATGGAAAAGACCAGCCGATAACTCGGCATTGTCCAGGTATTTATTTATCCCAATCCTGTAGACAGGAATGGCGGTGTGAAGTAGCAATGTAAGTGTGGAATGGGCTGTCCTCCCTCCTTCCATTAACGTCTCCGCAATTCCTGAAGAGGTGATGGCAAGAGCAACTTCTCCCTGTGCCCTGATTTCGGCGACAATTAAATTAGTTAAAAATGTTTTCCCTGTGCCCCCAGAAGCATCAAGAAACATCTCTGTGTGACGTATGTCGTATCAGTCTCGTAGTGGTGCAGGCAGGCCCCTTAAAAACACCATCTTGTGGTGTACTGTAAAGCCATTACCATGACAACACCACTGCACTGTAGGCTGTATCTTCACAGAACACATATCCCGAGGGGTGTTAGGGGTGTCCTGTGTACCAAGTTTGGTTGAAATTGCCCAAGGCGTTCCAGAGTTATGCTGGAATATACACACATACACACAACCATTTTTATATAGATAGATCATGGCATATAGAAGACAGTTATTTAGAATGTACAGGTGGTTCTCGACTTATGACAAGGGAGCCCAAAATTTCCATTGTGAAGCAAGACAGTTGTTAAGTGAGTTATGCCCCATATTATAATAATAATAATACTTAGACTTATATACCGCTTCATAGTGCTTTCCAGCACTCTCTAAGCAGTTTACAGAGTTAG
>JANHFQ010006035.1:20623-36293 GCA_032468035.1 Aparallactus werneri | reverse complement strand
GCAGCACTCGGGATTCAAACCACCAAACTGCCGACCTTTCTGATCAACAAGCTCAGCGTCTTACCCACTGAGCCACTCGTCCCATAAAAAAATGATAAAACACAACAAATTGGACACACTTGACAGAGTGCTAAGTGAGATTGGAAATGCTTCATGGCAATTATTCAAAAGCAAGCACCTGCAAAAAATTTTTAGGAAAACTATAAAGCAGAAAGCTATTGCAAAATAGTGATTTCCTGATATCGTACCAAATTATGCAATATAACATGTCATTGAAAGTTCATTTCTCAGACTCTCACTTGGAGCTTGGAATTGACAACGTCAGTGCAGCCAATGACAAGCACAGTGAATGATTTTATCAGGACTTTTCAAACATGGGAAAGCGTCACAAACGCAAGCGGAGATTTGGTATGCTGGCTGACTTACTGCTAGATATTTGGGAGAGGTATTCCTAAAGTGAAATTCAGCAGAAAATCAATCACTGCTTCTTTTAGATATTAGTTTTCTGCTTTTAATTAACTTTTAAATATAGGCTGTTATCAAAGTAAAGTTGCGTGTCACTCAAAAACCCTGCCAGGCACATTGGATAAATCTATCAACTGATAAATAAAAGATTATTTCAGAAAATTCTTGAAATTCAGAAACTTACGTAAACAAGAGACGTGGGCACTGCCGTTTTTGACTTAACAATGTTATTGACCTGTTCCATCTCGGCTGCAAATTCCTTTTGCATCATTTCCACTTCTTGTGCGCATGTGATCACATCAGACTGAAAATACATGTTAGAGGTGGCAGATATAACGTTTGTAGGAAATTATAAAAGTCGTATCAAGTTGTTTAATAAACAAAAAAAACCATACTTTGTAGACTGGACCATTTCATTTTTTAAAAAATGAGAACACGCTAGCCTTTTAACGTCATACATTCTTATTTCAGCTGAAAGTGATTTGTCATCACTCAAGTTTTGCCCACTTTCACTGAGAGAATTTTAGCTACATTGAACGTTTGCAACACATAATGGAATCTCACCAGAATAATGCAGAGGAAAGCTTCATGTTGTCTGACATTGTAGAGGGCTTCTTTCAACATTGTCTCCCTAAGTTCTACGTCAGCATTTTTACTCTGGTGCATCACTTCAATCAAGGCCGTGTATCGGTAAGCTAGCTGTTGGGAAGCATGCAGTTCAATGTCTATATGATGGCTGGCTGCTGGGATAGCTTCATTCAGAATCGCTGGCACTGTTGACACACAGTTTGTCTCAAAGTTCCATTTCTTTAATCAGCAAAATACATTTTCCTCACACACCCAGGTCTAAATTATTATTCAAAGAGCACTGTCTGTCCCTTAGGTGTATACTTGGGCTTTTGAGAAGTCCTTTCCCCTATAGCCTCCTACACAGAGGTGGTATTCAGCCAGTTCTGACCAGTTTGGGAGAACTGGTAGCGATAATTTTGATTGGTTCGGAGAACCGGCAAATACCACCTCTGATTGGCCCCTCCCCTTCTTACCCTGCCCCTTCCAGGAGTCTCCACACACCCCTATTTGGCCGCCAGGATGCTTCAGGGAAGTTTTCTAGCCAAAAATGGGGCACGAGGAATGCACCGCTGCCCCTCCCCACACCCTATTTGGCTGCCAGGAGGCTTCAGGGAGGCTTTCTAGGCATAAAATGGGGTGCGAGGGTTGCAGCGGCCCACGCAGGCACATGACCACATAGCCACACCCACCAAGCCATGCCCACGAAGCCACACCCACAGAACCGTTAGTACAAAAATTTGAATCCCATCACTGCTCCTACATGCTTCAGGAAGTGTCCCCAGAAGCTGAGGAGATTCTCCAATAATTTCTACAACAAACACAAAAAGTTAAATGTGAAAGGGAAAGTCACCCATTGGTGAATGTGCAGAAGGACTTCAGGTACATCCACAGACCTCCTTGGATCATGCTTTAAATCAATTAGACACAGATAGGAAATATTTTACCAAATTTTCTATCTTTGAAAAAATCTATGATCAGATTGTTCTGGAGGATAACTCAGAGAAAAATAACTTATCATTTGAGGGTGGAGGATTAAAGGTAACTGTCATCTCAAGCAACTCTCCTGAAGCTCTTAAACAATTCTGAGCAGTTTCTGACATGTTCAAAAGCAAGTTAAGTATGTATGTTCTCCACTTACATTAGTAAATAGGTGTTCACTTACAGTCATCAATGCCTTCACCGCCTTTTCCACAGTCCTTGTTGAACAATCGAATTCCTGTGACAATCATGGTGAGTTCTTTCAATTGCTGTTCTTTCTCTTTTTTATTGAGAGAGAGGAAAGCCGCAAGCTCTGTTTGAGGAAATACACTCTGCAGGGCAGCTGGTAAAATATTAAATATGCAAAGAGTCAGATCATGAAAAAAAGCTGACTTCCAAAGAGAACAGTAATACCTGATTGAAAACAAGAGTAGACCATCACTAATCTCTACCCTACGCCTAGCACATTATAATTCTTGCTCATTTTTGAGTTCTGCTATTGAAATAATGCCAATTTCTGTTTGGATTTTAACATTTTTGATATTTAACATGTGAAGCTTCAGAAAAAAAAATCAGTTAAGTACCCATTATTCCATTGTGCAAATGTAAAGACAAGCTTGAAGACTTGTTGGTATATTGATTGTCCTACAGCCCAGAAAAATCCTTTCCTGAGCTCCTGAAAATGGGTTCTGGTTTAGTGATGGACAACTTCTGCCTTTAAGTGCTGGGCGACTTTTATCACCCTGACCTGATCGCCAGTTCCAACAATGCCCAGGAATTTATGTGCTGTATGGCAACCATGGACTTGTTTCAGATAGTCATAGGTTCAACACATATAGGTGGCCATGCGTGTAATGTTTGTCTCAGAATGGATGTTAGATGATCCATGGAAGTGTTTTGTCATGACCAAATCACATGCTGATTGTTAGCCATCCAGGATCTCCACGGGACAGGAGAACCCATTTCAGCGATCTGTCCCAAATGCATAAAAAATCCAAAGTTTCCAGAAAGCCCATGGGAAATCCTTAGCTGTGTAGCAGGCAATTCTATGTAATGCCCAGTGAACAATTAGTAGCAGAAGGCAAACTGGATGCCGAACAGTATTGCCCCTGAGTAGTCCTTTTCTAGAGCTGCCATTGATCTACTCCTTCATTCCATGTCCTTTGGAAATGGAACATCAGGAATAATAGCATTGGTAGAAGACGATGGGAAGTGAATCCAGCTGATCACGGTAAGTTTAGAGATAAGGGAGGTGAAGTCTGCTAGTTCTCCATTATTGCATTAGCAGACTGTCCTTGAGCAGCCTTGTTTATAGTGACTGACTAGGGAGAAGTTAACATAGATATCTCCTGCTGGACACTGTGAATATTTTGCATAGAATTCTGCTGATAAAATCACTCATATTTACTATAAACTAGACTGCACATGGGCAGAATCCTTGGTGATGACTAAGGCATTCTCTTGTCATATCTGGGATTCCTTTCATTCTTATAGTTTCAAGGAGGTGGATAAGGTACTATCTAAGTTGACCCCTAACCACCTGTTCTTTGTATCCCTGTTCATCCTGGTTAATTAAAAAGATCAAGAGGAAAGATAATCACTTTGGGAGATTGTCAACACTTCCTTGGGGAAGGGAGGAAACACCAAAAGGAAAACCTTCTGAAAAAGTCATCCCTGGATCCAGGACTTTCAGATAATTCTAATCCAATTTTGAGCATTTCTGCTAAGATGAGGTAGATGGGTACTTGTGAAGGATGTTAAGTTAGTGATAGTGGACCAACTTCACAATACCACAGAAGCAAACTATTTGGAACCTTTTCAGTGATAGTTGAGAGTAGAATATGCATGTGACACTTTTGTCACTTTTAAGGATACCCTACACCAAGACTTCAATGAAAGTTAAGTTCTCCTCCTGGTCCTGTTTGATCCCTCAACAGATTTTAATATCATTGGTGATATCTCTTTCTGGATTATCTTCAGGTTTGGGGGATTGGAAGCACTACTTGTAGTGGATTTGCTCCTTTCTGATTGGGTGGTTTCAGTCTGGGATAATGGGAATCAAGAAGTGAAGCTGATGGCCTCTGATATGCAAGATGCTACAGAGGTTGGTCATCCCTCCTCTGCTCTTTAACATCTGTATGAAACTACTAGGAGAGGCCACACAATAGTTTGGGGTGAAGTCTCATCAGTTTGCTATTAATTGAATCAGTGGTGATGACACAGCAGGCTACTATAGGTAATCCACGCTGGCTGTAATTGGGACCAGGAATTCCATCACGAAGAGATGTGGTCGTAAGTCACAACATCATATGATCATGCTAACTTACGAGTCAAGACACCCCATGGTCACATAATTGCCATTTGGTTCCTCCTGCCCAGCTTCTCCATTGACTTTGCTTGTTGGAAGCTGGATATTAAGACAGGACACCTACATCACCCTAGAATGCAGTGCTCTGCACTGTTGCAGTATTTCTGACCCATGAAAGAGTTTTTAGTTTTCAGAAAGCGGCTAGAAAGGATGAGAATAGTTTCTTCGTGGCTGTTGCAATGCAAGGGGAGGCATTGTTGGAGACAATCTGCTGACTCTATAAACTGCTTAGAGAGGTTGTAAAGCACTATGAAGCGATATATAAGTCTAAAGTGCTATTGCTATTCTCTTTTTCTGTTACATATAGACATATGTGAATGTGTGGATAGATAGATAGGATATAGAAAGAGACAGAGGAAGAGGTAGCAGCAGAGGCAGAGAATCTTTAATGTTTCCAGCTTAAATTGAAGGACAGCATTGAAAGTGATATTTATTTTTTTCTAATATCTACTTGAGTAACTACTGTAGTCAAATCACTACCGTATATGCAATATTACTAAAAAGCTATAATGTTATATTTGGACTTTTTTACTAACCAGTTGCCTCTCTAATGACTTTGATGTCTGTAGGAGATCCAA
This sequence comes from Aparallactus werneri, assembly GCA_032468035.1. Classification (NCBI taxonomy): domain Eukaryota; kingdom Metazoa; phylum Chordata; class Lepidosauria; order Squamata; family Lamprophiidae; genus Aparallactus; species Aparallactus werneri. The sequence goes on along the minus strand of JANHFQ010006035.1, from coordinate 31,334 downwards.
GGCCAGAGCGCAGCAGCACATAGCTGACAATCTTTCGATAAACACTTTCCAATTCTTCTCGGGTACGAGCTCGATTATCGGTAATTTCTCTAGATACAGGAGCAAGCCTTGACTCTAGAACACGATGCTGTTCCTTAATTAACTCAACTAAGAGAAAGCACAAAACCATTTCATGAAAGCTGTTTCCATTTCTACTATTAAGGTTAATGTATCACAATATATTTTAACAAAGAGAGACTTTCTCTCACTGGGCTTAGCATCCTGCAGTCAGACTTTCAATTCAAATCACAGACAAAGCAAAAAAGATTTTCAGTACAATATAGCTATGTAAAAGTACCCGTACCTTAACATACTCAACTCTTCCCACACATTCATTTTGCTACAATACTACTATAATCCTACCAAATTATCCTAATCGTACAGTAGGATTCCTCATGGAGTTAAAACAGGTTGAGTAATATTGGTATTACACATAACTTGTTTATTCGTATCACTGGAATACAACATATCTATTTTATCAAACTGATAAGGATATAATGTTTTCAGGCACGGTATCTCAGTGGATTAAAAAGATCAGAGAAGGTCTATACTCCAGCATTTAAATCTTACCACCATGTAAGCAGCTTCCTTCACTTGCCTCAGCTCCTACCAATCTAGCAGTTTGAAAGCATATAAATGTAAGTAGATGCATAGGTACCACTTCTGTGGGAAGGTAATAGCATTCCATGTTTCACCAAATGCTTTGCAGTGCAGCATGATGTCATGCTGGCAAAAAAATCTTTGGACAGCACTGGCTCAGTGACTTAACAAAACAGAGGTGAGCACCAGTCCATAAAATTGACTATGACTAGTGGAGTAAAACCAGCAAGGATACTGTTACCTGTATAGTGTTTTCAAGATTTCAAGACTATTAATTAAAGACTATTAATGCTAGGCAAAGTACAGGTTGGTTATATTTGAAGACACTTCATTTATAATTTTCTTGCTTTCATTTGTGTGTGTGATTGTTTATTACATTACTTACATTTACTCTCGATATTAATACAAATATTTGGATAAATAAGAATGGGTGTTTTACTAGACAAGAAGCCCCATTAAAATCTAAATTTTAACCTAATGTAAGCATGAATGAGAATGCATTACCAGAGTAATATGTTCACAATATATAATTTTACCACTAAGTGGCTTACCTCGATTTGTATAGTTCATATCGAAATAAACTTGCATCTTAATTGTGTTCAAGGATGGATTTTGAACATCAAGAAGTCTCTCGACGCAAAGCTGAAAAGAGACACTGGTGAAATAAGTTATTTCAAGCTATCTTGCAAATGATGAAATGGTATTTCTAGCAACATTTATTAAATTCTTGGCTCAAAGTTTATATTCTGGAATCAAACACTACCATTCCAATGGAAATACAATATAAGAAAAATCTCATGTTGCATGCTGCTCTTGTAATATTCTGGTAAAAAAAAAAAGAAACCTAGTTCATCAGTACCACAGTATGGGACATCTCTAACAATCTCATAAAATCAACACAATAAAAACTGTATTATTGTATTTTATTAGTAATACTATTACTATTAAGTATAGCTCCTTCTTTTTACTAAAGCAGACTAGAATTATAAGGGAAATCTCATGTAACTTTTAAGTTCTTCAACACACTCAAATCTCTCGCAAGACAAATTCCATCTGCCTTAAAATATTCTACTTCATTTGGAAATGTATGTCTTCATTTTTTGGATGTCCCACACACCTCAGAAAGGCCTAAGTTGGATTTGTGTAGTTATTTTTTAGAAATCAGTTTGTATGAGAATGATTTTTAAATTCAAAGCATTGCAGTGGAAAACATTGAATGTAACATGTCAATCACATTTTCATTATATTTTTACACACAGAGTTGGTCTTGAGTAACAGTGGGAATAGTTCCAATGTATAGTTAGAAAATAATCTAATAATTGATTGATATCAAATTATTTTTATAAGATATTTAAATAATACTGCAATGGTGCACTTCCTCCCTCTTTCTTTCATAGAAATCGTCTGCAAATATTTGCTTTTCCTTCTTAGTTGTGATAGATGTTGCTGGGTCTGTGCAATCATGAGGCAACTTATTTATAACCTTTTTCTTCAGAGCAACTTGCTTGGTTGATAATGAAGGATGTTGGCCACTTGTCCACGTAGCTCAAATTGGCTTCCTCTTTGGTGCAGCTCTTGCACAATCTGCAAGAATTCTCTTGATCTTGCTCCTGTATGCTAGTGCTGCCTGCAGACCCTCTTACAGCTCACCACTACAATTACCATGATATGGGGCTTCTGGTTGGGACTCTCCCCTTTCCTCTGAAGCTTCTAACTACAACTTAGGCAATCAAAGTTGATACTACTTCTGCAAGCAGGAAGGCAGTAATCTCTGTGGGATGAAGGACTTGCGAAGGGAGGAGAGCAACCATAGGATGATTACAGGGTCTGGAATCTCACATCCAAAGTTGCATAAATTCAAGGTCCCATGATTTTTAATTTTTTAAGAATAATTTTATACTGGTGTACCACTCCCAAGAATAAAAAGGATTACCGGTATATGTTTTTGTTGGACATATATAAAATTGAATAGAACCCTTTTGCATAAGTTCCAAAGCAGGTACTTACCTGAATAAGTTTCTGTACATCAGCCTTTGTTAGAGTCTTATCCACATTAAATCCATTCTTTGGATCCAGTACAACAGCTTTCACCTACAAAATGACAAAGAAGTTTCCTGATTAATTTGTTTTTTTACGCTTATTAAGGATTAAAGAGTACTTAGCAATGCCTAATTTAAATCTTACACTTAAATCTTATATTTAAATTAACAAGATTCAACACCAATAAATTAGTTTTGTGTTTCAACTGCAATCTGTTCAAAGATTAATAAGTGACAGTTTCATCACTCGATAGACAGAATCATCAGAAAAAAGATGAAGCTATATTATGTGACTGGTTGATAGGAGATAAATGTCATGATTTATTCTTCATTCAATGATGAAAACTTTAAATGGCTGTCACTACTTCCCCATACTGAAAGCCACATTCAGTTAGAAGCTGGGAGACCATGAATTCTTTTCATTGGCACAAAAGCCAGATGGATGACTTTGGGACAATTATTTTCTCTTCCCTAAATGGGAACTTGAAAAATATTTATCTACGAAGATTATGGTCCATTATCTTTAATGAAGAGGACTTGGTCCTGTAGTGAACTAATTTAGGCTATTAATATTAACTTTTGTAAACCAATATATTTAAACATTTATATGATTTAATGTATTTTACATGGTCCCAACACACCACTCAAAAATCAGGTAGGCACTTCCAGTTAAAAATAGCTCAGCACCTCAAATTGAAATAGAAAAGGTTGCTTATTTATGCTGTTACCATGAATGCTACCAGAGTTTCTGTTACATTTTGCCCACTCATTGCACATTCTTGCCCTATTTCACGGATGATGTTCTTGATGACATTTTCAGCTTGACAGTGAGCCATTCTGCAGCAATAAAAAAGGAAGATGGACATTTGTCCTATTACTATTTTCAACTTGTTTTTATTGACAATACTGCATATTTAAAGTCCCCCAACCTATAAACTTTCAAGGATATCGTAGCTGAAAGACTGGCATGATTAATGGCTATCAAGAAAACTGATAAAAAAAGTTTACCCAAATAGCTCGTTTCTTATATAAAGTTTACCATACCAAGCAGACAATGCCTTAATGCTCTGACAATTTAAGAATTCTAGCACTATGGAAGAGGCCATGTTTCCAGTTCAATCTTTTACATTTCCAACTCTAGAAAGAGTTTACCTGTCCAAAGTTCTAGAAACATGGATCAACAACCTGCATCCATATATTGTAATTTCAACATTTTTGGCATCATATACAATACTAGTGTTGCTGCCAGTATCAGCAGAAGGCCAAAAACCTTAGCAAGTAAAGGGATGTTTGGCAAGTAATGAAGTGATCTTCATCAGTGCTACCCTTAGATTAATTCTTTACTTCATGTCTTCCAATGCTCTTTTCTCCATTTAACTAGCTTTTAAAACTAATTCTACTTAACTAGTTGAACTAATTTTGACTAACAGATTTGATCACTTATTTTTCAACCCCAAAAGAGTTAATTAAAATGAATTATTACAGTTCATATACAGTCAAAGTATGAGTGTAGGAGGTTCACAATATGTACCCAGAACGCTGCTAAAAGACCAAAACATTGTGATTTCAGACAGATTTCTGATTCAGTCATCAGAAAAGCCTGCACAAATTTACAGCATGGCACTTCCAGTTTCATGCCATGATGATTTTAACAATGTGATTAAGAACATGTATTTTCTGCTCCCTATTCTTCTCACTGCCCACCTCCCAAATTCATGACACAGTTGTCATGCAGTGGCTTTGTTAACTTTCCAGAGGTACCTGAAAAATCAAAGATAGAGCATTCAAGGTGGATCTATAGCTGGGAAAGAGTTAATCCAAGATTGATCTACAGGTGGGAAACTGAGGATTATGTATTCACTTGCAGACGTTCTTCAGAAACAGAGGAGGCATAACACCTCCACCCTTGTAGCTTCGGGTCATACACCTTTTCTCCTTCTCGCAACTGTTGCGTACATAAAACACACGATGGGGACGGGGTGTGTGGGGAAGAGATCAGGTAACGTAGGGAGACCTATGTTTTCCCAATGCACAGGTTGTTATGCCACGGAAACCACTCGGTCTCTTTAAAAGGGGTACAAGGGGCGCTAGAAAGCCGACTAACGACTGGCCCGCGGTTGTGCGAGTGTTGGTTTTTACCTTTTTTTACCTTGGTTATCACGAAACCAAGAGGAAGGTCAGACACTCCCACCTTTTCCCCACGATCGATTTTTCTCCTCTTTCTCAAGAAGCGTGTTGATCCATGCAGCTGTCCTTCGTTACCATGGAGACCGCGGGCGCCTAACCAATAGAGAGCCGCGGGCCGAATGAAGGGCGGGGCTAACGAGCCCTCCTCCGTGACTACCGTCCTTTCTCAGAGTTGATTCTCCCCGTTCTTCGCGCTGTGCTAAGTTGGGATCTCGGCCAGATCTCTTCCCCCCCCCCCCCGCAAACCTCATATTTGGGGGATCAATCCTTTACATTCCTGACAAATGGCCTGATTTTATTCCAAGGTACTTGTGTTCATTTCACACTTCATAGAGAAATGCTACTAAAGGGGAAGACGGGCGGTTTTCGCCAGAACCTGCAAACTGTACGCGTTCCTCCTAACTATGCATTTAGTAGACACGTGTCAAGAAGCTAGAGGGGGCCGTAAAGAATCTCTTGCCAACTAACTGCAGATGCGAAGAAGCGCAGCCGGTGTGTTACATTTTAAGATTAGAATAGTGCTATGGATGCTGAAAGACATTTGAGGTCTCCAAAAGACATTTTTGTTGTTGTTAGTTGCGAAGTTGTGTCTGACCCATTGTGACTCCATGGACAACGTTCCTCCAGGCCTTCCTGTCCTCTACCATCCCCCAGAGTCCATTTAAGTTTGCACCGACTGCTTCAGTGATTCCGTCCATCTCTGTGAAGAGGCTATGACAATTTTCCATGGCCAACTTTTCACAGTGAACTTGCTGTGGCCAACTTGCCAACTTGATGCAACCAACCTGCCACTGCCAATTCACCATGGGATAACTCTCCACAGCCAACTCACCATAGTACAACTCACAATGGGACAATTTAATGCTGTATTAATTCTTGTATTCATTTAATTACTTTTATTATCGGTGACCACATTTTCATTGAAATTATTGTAAGTCTTGTATTTCTGGATTGACTTCCTTTGTTTTATTGTTATTAGCCACAATTCCATTGAAATTAATTTAACTTCTGTATTTGTGGAATTGTCCTGCAGCAATTTGCACCACTGTGACTTGGTCGTGGAGAGTTGGCCTCGGCAAGCTGGCCGCAGCGAGTTGTCCCACGTTCTGTGTGAGTCTTTCCGCAGCAGCTGCCATTGTCCTGGCTATTCCAATTTGCATGGATTCCTCTTCCCTTGACCCTGCCAGTATGAGTGGAGGGAGGGCTTTATAGTGAAACTTTGAATTTGGTTCCTTCTGCAACACTGAATATCTTTAAGGTATGAGTTGATGGTGACCCAAAGCTGGCAGAGTTGGTCTAGCTTCTAGACCAACCTTGTCTTATCAGTTCAGCCCCTATTTGAGTGCCTAGACCTAGCCTAAACTGTGCAATTAGAACTATTTTATTCCAATCCAGGTCTTTTGTGATTAATTTGAATTTGTCTATGTTCAGCCTGAACCTTCTGTTACCCTGTTTGGTGAATCTGGCAGGCAGCTGTCGCTTTTCTTATCAGGTCTCCAAAATGACCTCTGAAATTTCCATGACGTTCTGGTAATTATCTATGATTGCATTATTGTGTTTGATTATCAGGAATGCCCACTGAGCCACTGATTCCATTAATAGACTCAACATGAAGGATATTGTTGAGCAGTCAGTTAGAAATTCTATTGGTCAGGTTCTCAGAAATAACTCACATTTCTATGAAGATTTTCATCTTCTGTGGTTCTCCTCTAAATATTTCTAGCAAACTTCCATGGGTTCTCTGCAACACTGGTTGCACTACTGGAATCACTGGTGGGGTCAGAACAACTGGAGCTGCTGGCAATGCTTTGGCACCTGTTGCAGAGTTTTGCACCTGTTGCTGCAAACTACTACTTCATTACTATTGCTGCAAACTGCCTACTACATTCGGTCTCCATCCTGATGGCCTGGAGCCCCATCCATTATTCCTTGGTCTGCTGGCACTCCTGCTTGCCATTCTGGTGGTTGTTGTTACTCTCTGAGACTGAAGTTGATGAGTCTAGGAAGATTAATATTAGGTGTGAACAACCAGAATCACAAGTGAAAAGTTCCATTAGTTACTTTATTGTTCCTGCCTATTTCACTTGAATCTTCCTAGAGCCAGACATTTCACTAAATCAGGGGTAGATAGCAGACTCATGCAGTTTGTAAGGGCAATTTGGTACTGGATCCAATCATTCCTCACTGCAGGAATCCAGATTAAAGCATCCCAGAGAGTTGATTGCCAAGCCTTCTAGCTGAACATCTTCAGTGAAGAGCAGCCCACCTCATATCTAGGTAATTGGGTGCACATCAATATGTCTTTACTGTTAGGAGAATTTTTCTAACATTCAGTTGGACTCTGCCATATGCTGTATATTCCATATCTATCTCTTACATTTATTGGCTTGTGTTCCTGGGCTGTACATGAAAGAGAACAAATCTTGATAATTTCAAATATTTTTATTTGAAGGCTGCTATAATTTCCTCATTGATTGTATTTTCTCAAAGGTGAACACATTGATCATCTTCCATGTTTTTTAGATGTCAATTTCTAGAGATACAGCTATATTAATGTGTTGCAACAAAAATTATTTGTAACTGGAAGTTAAACCTGTCATTTAGTGTATTGAAAAATAAAAGCTGTGAGTTATTTTCAAGGCTTTATAAAGGTTTACTTTCATAGGAATCAAAACATGTAGTTGTAATTTGGAGGTTCTCTAATGTAACCCATTACTACAGCAATTCAAATATTATTTTGAAAACAATACTACTGAAGGGGATTTCACCATCTTTCGAAGCAGTCTGCTCTACTGCAGAGTAATTCTAACTTTTAGGAAGTTTTTTCTAATGTGCAACCCAAATCTTTTCCCCTAAAAACATACTTTCTTGTCTTCTGGAACAACTCAGAATAATTCTGCCCTCCTTCTACATGATAGATGTTCCAAAATTATTCGTCCCCCTTCAGTTTTGTCTCTTATAAAATGCTAAGAGAACTTGTAGAAATAAGTGGAGGGTGGAATCATGGTATATTAAAAAAAAATCCTCCCCTCATTAAAGACAGTTCTACTGGATCAAGTCCTCTTGTTTCACTTAAGAAGTTATAAAGGAAGAAAGGAACAATTGAATGTAATCCTTTCCAGCAGAAGAAGAGAGAAAGAGATCCTGAAAGCTCTTGTTCAAGTGGAAGATCTGGCAAATATATTTTCCTTACATTTTAAGTTAGAGTCATAATTTGATGGCATATTTGGTACTGTTTTGCTGGATGCTGTATATTCTCCAAATCCAATTCCACCATGAAAAATAGAAAGTAGGAGCACTTCAATAAACTCTTGTCATTCAGTAACTGATTTCCAACACAGTGACCTTAAACAGAGACTGTCCCCCAGAGACAATCAACTCAAAATAGACTCTCAAGAGATGAAACAGATAAATTTGAGACTACGTTCAGACCTTAGCTGCTGTATTTAAACAGTTGAGGTAAAGGGTACTTGAAACTGTGCTTCTTCCTGAAGAAAATGAGAATGCAATTAAGGGATAATGAGGATTGAAATTAATAAATTATAAATAAATGGCCGTAAAGTTGGAGACAAAACATGGTAATCAGTGGTAATTATGTCTTCCATTTCTTAAATGAATATCCAAAAGGATTTTCCCTCTACACACATTGTTCTCTCTGCTTTTATCTGCATTTTTAATGTGGTGATTAGAAATTCTGAATTCTGTATCATGTAACATAAAACTATAAAAGCAGAAAGTAATATTAAATGATTAGATAATAAGGGCTGCATACTGGCTAAATATCTTGTCCATTGCTGTTTGTGGACACAAAAATAGAAATATGTTAATTCTCAAGGGTGATGATGGAGATTGAACTATATGGCACTATTCATTTTATTAATGGAAATTAAATGTATGGGAACCATTTTCCTACATGCCATTAAATTGCATTTTTCAGTAAGCCAAGTCTGTCACTACTGTTTAGCTTGTTCTCTCATACTTTCTAAATAAATGGTGAATTAGAGTCTGCATGAAAAAATAGAAAGCATTAGCAAATGTATTGTAAATATTTCTAATAGGAACTAGCATTTCTACATGAAGTATTATTATTAATAATAATGATGATGATTTATTGAAATTTATCGGCTTCCCAAATCTAGTGGACATTAAGTGGCATAAAATTAACAAAAAAGAAAAAAAACAGAAAAAGGCTTTAAATCTTTAATCAGTCCAGACTAAAGTACTGTAGCAACAAAACCAATGAAACAAAACAAAGGCCATTTAACAATGACAACAACTAACCCCATATTTGTGGGGTTGTTTGTGAGAGGGAGCTCAGACAGGAGGTTGGGTGAGGGTAGGGGCCTCCAGATTGTAAAAAAGAGGCCCCTACTGTGCTTTTTAGCGGGATATTTTAAAGGGTTAGGAAGGGGGGTGAGGAGTTCCACGGGTGTTTTTTGGTGGATCCTGTTGGTTACTCCTACCAGACCTAAGGCCACCTCTGTAGGAAGGGTGGCGGGTCGGGGGAGTTATGGACTCGGGGCTGAGGTGGGATGGCAGATTGAGTTGGTGGTCGGATCAGGTGCCAGATGGCACTGGGGGCCATATCATACTCGGGGGTGCGCTGGTTGTGAGCTGTAGCGCGCCCCACCCCCAGGGTGCATCCTTGTCTTCCGGGAGTGAGGAGTCGCAGGTCCCTGGGCTCAGGGTGGTTTATTTAAATGCCAGGTTGGTGGCTCATAAAGCTCCCCTCGTTAAAGAACTAATCGAGGAGGAGGCTGCCGACCTGGCATGCATCACGGAAATCTGGTTGGGCCAGGAGAGAGGTGTCCCTCTGAATGATCTTTGCCCACCAGGCTTCCAGGTGTTTCACCGCCCAAGGGCCCAGGGCAGGGGCGGGGGGTGGCTATAATTATTAAGGAGGCTTTAATGCCACGGGAAGTCACCATCACTCAGATAGGCGGACGTTAGTCCCTCCATCTGAGGTTCGGTCCAAGGGATCAAATGGACGTGTTGCTGATGTACCTTTCGCCCAGCTGTGTCACAACCGTCCTGCCAGGGCTGCTCGACGTTCTCTCTGGGCTGGCGGTTGATTACCCCAGACGGATGGTTCTGGGGGATTTAAACTTGCCATCCCTGGGGAGTTCGCCTGGGCTAGCCCAGGAGTTCATGGCTTCTATGGCAGCCATGGACCTGACCCAGGTTATTGTTGGACCGTCCTATGAAGGGGGTCACACGCCCGACCTAGTATTCTTATCGGGCCGTGGCTGAGTGATCTGGGGGGGGGTCTCCAACTAGTTCCCCCCTGTCATGGTCAGATCACTACATCCTGCGGCTAGGCTTCCAATATGACCCCCACTGCCGGGTTGCAGAACCAACCAAGTGGTTCCACCCCAGGCACCTCATGGACCCAGAATGGTTCATGCAGACACTTGGAACTGTATCCGCTTCCCTCACTCACGGTTTGGCCGAGGACCTGGCGGAAGCATGGCAAACCGATCTCGATTGGGATCTCTAATGAGATCCTATATCATGGTGATGGAGGTGGCGAAGTGTAATTACTTCTCCACCCTCATCATGTCTGCAGAGAATCGCCCAGCCAACCTGTTCAGGGTCACCCGCTCTCTCCTTAATCGGGAGACTGTGGGCGACCCTTTGCAGGGACGGGCCGAGGAATTTAGTCAACATCTCATGGATAAGATCGCTCGGATTCGAGCCAGGTTGGACTCCGACTGGGCGGTACCGAGCTGAGAGGGGACTGACGGACTTGTGTAGGTTATCTGGGATGAATTTGATCCTGTGACTCCCGAGGCAGTGGACAGGATAATGGGGAGACTGAGCTCCACCACATGTTTATTGGACCCGTG
>JANHFQ010006033.1:291626-304236 GCA_032468035.1 Aparallactus werneri | reverse complement strand
ACTCCCATACGCCCATAGAAGCATTAACTCCCAGAGAAGCATTAAGAATTAATATACGGATTCATAAGGCATCCAAGTAAATTGTAAATGTAGCAAGAGAGAAAATACCCCAATTTGTGTTCCTTTAAAATGCCATTTTCAAAATACTGTGGAGTCCTTTAAATAAATTAATATAATTAGTATGTTATAATGCTGGATTGCCATAAGAGATTGAAAATATTGAGTAAAATTTGTTCCCACCCACCTACCTACTTCTGAGAACTGAAGGCTTTGGAGAAGGCTTTTAAGTGTTGGTACCATGTGTTTGTTGTTATGAATAATTGGATATAAAACATATTTTTCCTATAAATATGCCTGAACAGTTATTTGAATTTGAGATTCATTACACCATTTTGGTTTGTTTTAGCTTATCAGTGCATAAAATGTGGATTGCATTAAGATGCACTATTTTAATTTGCTTTGGGGGTATGTTTTGCATACAAGTCTCAGTGGAATGCTGACAGTATTGCCTATATTTAATGTATGTTTATAGTTAATATGAACAATAGCAAGCTTCGATCATCATGTTTGATATGTTGATTTGTTTGAGCATGATTTTCACAGCAACATGATTCATCATGCAGAGGGAAGATGTCTGAATCCCAATATCAATAATGCTTTTTTTGTATGCATATATGATTTATACTATTTCTGTGACCGAAGAAACTGTGATTAGAAGAAGGAATGGAAGGACAGAAATGTCTTAAGTCTGAGTCAGACACTATCGAAATAACCAAAGAATGATTAAGATCATGGGATTTTGTGACCTCATTCATTTCCATCTTCCCTAAATCTCAGCTGTTGGAAACTCTGTAAGGTAACTTGTAGCCTTTGGGCATTAGTTGCCTTACTCTTACCTTTAAAACATTACTGTCACAAGCTATGAGAAGCAATGTGTTTTCCCAGAGCAGCAGTGAGTACTGGACATCCCTGTTGAATAAGCTGTCTATTAACTGCTCTTGGAAATGAGTGGCCAGTTTCCAAGCACAAGAACTCCTAGCCTGGATTCCCGTTTAATAGCCTCTTTACTACTGCATGCTCACTGATATGTTCATCATTATGCTTGGATTTGCTACAGTACACGGTCTTGACCATTTTTGTGTGCAACACATTTCAGCCAATTAAATCTTTATAGGTTTGGGAGTTTAAAAACAGCACCATCTTTTGCCACCCCAATTTTGCCTTGAAGCAAATCTGCACTTTGAGAATGTGTATGTTTTAATTGCTTTTGAGCTGCTCCATATGGATAGTTTTGTTGAAGAACAACTGTGCTTTGAATGTCCATGCATTTCAGAATTACTGTTAGAAATGTGACATGTCTTTTCTTGCAGCTCCTGAAGCCGCCTCATAGTTGGTTGCCCCATCACATGTACAGTGCCTGACTTTTGACCATTGTGGTCATCCTGGTTCTCCATAGATGCTCTTTCATATTGATATTTTTTTTGTTCAAAAATATTATTGCGGCTTCTTGTTGTTTTTGTTATATTTATTGCATTCTTCCTCCCCCTGAAATCCTTAAAAACTGCCTCTTGCTATCACTCACTTTTGTGTTTGCTTGTTTTTATTTTCATCCCTCATCCTCCTGTGGTATAGATCAAGGTGGTGAATGCGTTCCGTAGCTCCCTGTATGAAGGCCTCGAGAAACCCGAATCCAGAAGCTCCATTCATAACTTCATGACTCATCCAGAGTTCATCCTCGAGGAAGACGAGCCTCAGACCCCATTCCTCGATGGCACTGATGAAGACTTGGAAGCTGAAGAACTTAAAAAGCAAAGTGAAGAGAGCCCAGGGGAGTCCTCACCCCTCAACACAAATAACAATGCAATGGACAGCAATATAGCTGAGGACACCGTGCCAGAGCCAGAAAGCCCTTTACACAGCTTGGAAACATCAGTTTGATCTCTGAACTTTGACCTTCCTGCTTCCCCTTTCTCTAGGCAACATAGGCACCAATATCTGACCATACACTGCAGCTACTTTGGCCAATTTCCTGTGCATCCTCTTTATGATTTCTTGGCTGCAGAAATCATGGTATCACCTAAGTAGAGTTGTATTTTCAACAAATTGTTTGGCAGAGGTGCCTCCCTCATGAAAGAAATCACCAATGTGATCATCACCTTCTCAAGTTGAGTACCAGATGTCTGTAGTAGTAATTTTTCTCCTTGCTCAACTTATATGCTTAAATAGAGAAGCTCTAGATACCCTTTAAAAGTTTGGTGTATAGCATCTATGGCACAGTTGCAAGATATGTCTTTAATTTTGTTTATGGAATCAGAATCCTAGATGCTTTTATATGTCCTTGGGAAGATGACAATGAGTGTAATAGAAATGTTATTAAAGGGGAGGTGGGGATCTGAGTAAGGAGTTAGATGTGAACCCAGTCTTGCACAGAGCAAGTTGGGGAAGAACTAGTATCCATCCTTATACTATTTTGTTTCTATTTTCTCTTTGTTTCCAGGGTAATGTCAGTCACAAAAGATAAGGAGGAATATACAGACAGTCTTAAAATATATTTTTAAAAAGGAATAAAGCTAATCATAAGGAGATACAGCAGTGCCATATATCCTGAGAGAATAAAATGTTAAGGGATTTGGTTTTTAATTAAAAATTACTTTTTTTTATTTCAGATCAAAATATTTTAGAATTATATATTAGCTGAGATATGTTTATGTATTACATATTACTTGTTTAATTGGAATTTCATCATTCTGAACATCAGGTGAATATATCATCAGTAACAACTCAACCCCTCTGATTCCAAACAAGATGGAACAAGTATGGACTTGTTAATTTTGCCCAATTTTTATTTGGATAATTAGAAGGAGCCAGTTCTTTGGAGAGTGCAAGCTATAAAGACCAGCTCTAATAAGAGTCTGTCAGTTCTTACAGTTTTTTTTACCGCATTTTGAATGCTGAAGAGTGAAAAAATAACAGGAAAATGTCTTGGCCACATATACCTACATAGAATGTTTTTGTGCATATGAAAAATGTAAATGAATCAGTTCTGTACATTTCGGACATACTGTGTAGTATTGTGGCACAAAGCACTTTCCTTAGTTCAGGGGTCTCCAACCTTGGCAACTTTAAGCCTGGAGGACTTCAACACCCAGAATTCCCCAGCCAGCTTTGCTGAAGTCCTTCAAGCCTGGACTTTGTTGAAGTCCTCCAGGCTTAAAGTTGCCAAGGTTGGAGACCCCCACCTTAGTTGATAAGAATAAGATTCTCCCCATTTTCTTGTTATAGATTTCCCCTTTTTGTCATCTTGTACTGAAAGGATGCTTCCTGGTCTCATCTTGATACAGTTGCAATATTGAGATGCTGGTCTGGTGGGAGGTCACTGTTTCACCTTTATGGAACATGGCCATCCGGGGAGCGAATAGGATGTTCTGCTAAAACTGCGTGTATAGAATTTTTTCTTCAAGAGCAGTGGGGCATCTAATAAAGCGTGCATTAATCTAGCCCCTTATGTTAGTTCACAGTGCTTTTCTTGGGAAGTACTGCCTGGAAGCAAAGAGAACCTAACTCTTCCTACTTCTTTTGAACGTTTTATTGTCTGGCCATCTTTCCAGCATTCCAAGTGTATGCAAATGTTTGCTGGAAATGGGGGTTTTTTTTTATTGCTTTTCCCTTTCCTTTGGAAGAATGCACAGAAAATCCTGTGCCTTGTCTAAGCACTGCCCAAAGCACTGCCTGTCATATTTGAGTCCAGTACTTTGTCAAGAGATAAGTGTTCCTTAAGCAAAGACAAAACGAACCAAGAAGGAAAGTAAATTGTCTCTTGATTCGACCCTTTAAGCCCAAATCCTTCTACCTGATTGATTGGTCATTGAATTTCATCCTGAGTTCAAAGTAGACTGATGAAGATTCCTTTTCCATAGCTGTTCTTTTCCAGGGTTGCTGTAAAGACTTGTATGCTGGGCTCAGCAAACTGTCATTATCTGAAAAAAAGGCCCGCCCATGTTCCACCCTATGAATTGCAAATAAGCCCCCCCCCAGTCATTCTCACCCTCCTTCCTCCTTCCAGATACTTCATTCCTTTCATCTGAACTATATAAATTGGGAGGACTTAGGGAGGGGAGCTCCATTTCTTGTGCAACCTATCAGATAAGGGGAAGGGCACCCCTTTTCATTTCATTTCATTCTGTTAAAAACATTGCAATGCTTCGAGGTCATTTTTCTATTTTAAATACTTGCAAAAACAAAAAAGGGGGGGTTAGGGGCCTGCGTGAATATTTGTGAATTATTTGTGGGAGGGAATACTGATTTTATTTTTATGTTTGGGTGGTTTTTTTAATTGAAACAATTTTTGGAAAAAGAAGAAACTCACTCCAACTATCTGTAATTGACAGATTGCAGTGAGCTATCTGGCCTACATTTTTATTCATTGTTTTCCTTCTTTCTGTCTAGTTTCCTCAGGGGATGGGATAATTATATAAATATTATGCAAAAAAATATATAGTTTTCTTTAGATCAGAAACGTATATTTTTAAGTCAGCCATATGTATTTTGTTTAAAAGAAACAAAGCTGTGAGTTACGTAACTGCAGTGGAATGTAGTCACATGGCTGGCAGTGGAAAATGAATGTTTGGTCAGACTCTTGTCAGCTTCCTTTCTCTAAACAGCCATCTTTGTAATAAAGTCAGTTGTGTTATACAAAACTGTTTTTATATAAATTATGTTAATATGGCAAGTTGCTTAAAGTATAAGTGTTTTAGTGTGCATACATTTTTAAATGTAACATAGTTGAGTTTTTCCTAATTTAGTTTTGATTATGAAATTGGCTGAAGTTATTAACGACCTGTAGAATATGCCGCCATGAGAGAGGACTTAAGATGAAAGCAAGGAGTCCACTTTGCAGGTTTATGGATGCGCACCCTCGCCCATTGGCCACCTTGCTAGTTCCGTTAATACTTTTGATCCTCTGCCTAGAGAAAAAGAGGGATTTCTTTTCAATGAAATCCTTCCTTATGTCAAAATAGTTGAAGAGTTCTGTCCAAAGTTGACTGCATCAGCCATCTGAGAATCCAGTTCAGCAAAGATTAGCTCTTCAGTACAAAGTGCACACTTTATGTTATGTTAGGTTATTTTATTATTACCCTATGCAGCATTCTTCTGGATGTAGCTAGCATCCAAATAAAGTGGTTCCTGCACACAACTCCACTTATAAATGTAGTTTATCCTTGCTGGATGGGTGTTAGATTATAATTTCTTACAACAGTAAGTATGCCATTAGAAATGACTATATTTGCAGGAAGCAAATGATAATGGGAGGGAGAAATAATTCATGATTGTGCCATGCCAGATGGAAAATAAAGTGGTATCGTCTTGTGTACATTATTAGGCTTGGGATGATTTATTTAAAAAATGAAAGGGGCCCTAGAGCAGTTTTTCATCTGTTTCTTAATAATAGGAATATATTCTTTTTGTTAAACAAATTGGCACATTGGTACCAAAGACATTACATTGTTTCCTACGTGCAGTGAAAAAATATCCATTTTCAGGAGCTAAAACTGTGCCATTGGTTCTTTTTATTCTATTGCACAGGGATCTAGTTTAATTTTTTAAAGTTTTGTGCAATAAGTTTTAGGAAAATATTATTTTAAAAGGCATTTCTAAGAGGAAAACAAATCTAATTGTAATTTTAGCCATGGGCAATCTAAACGAAGATTTATACCATATACCATATTTGAGCAGTAGTATAAAACTCTTGAGTGTTCATTTAGCTTTTGATCTAAGAACCAACACAAACACCCATTGTAAGGGGGCTGCAAGCAAGTCCACTAAAGATCTCCAATAATTCCAATTCAATGACCGCATTTTTAAATATGTGTTTTTTAATGTAGGAAGTATTGCTGAGCACTCCTAGTTCAGCATTTTTTTTCTGACCCACCATAGCTCTTGATGAGATTACAGCAATTATTGGGATTGTTATAATCCTAAAAACAGGCACAGCTTTAAAAAGTACAGGAAGGCAATTACAGCTTCTAGATGTGTCATGGAAGTGTTTTATGAATAAGCTTCACCAGACTCTATAACTTTACGAGGGTCTTCTTGATGGAGGATTCGTGGACATCTAGCTCTACCACTAAAGGAAATAAATAGAACTCTCACTTCAGTCCATGATGCTTTTAGAATTGCTTCAATATTACAACCAATATAGCTGCACACTAATACTCTATTCTACTTAACTTTTTGTTGTGCTTTGTAGCTGGCAATATTCCTATTAACCAAAAACAAAAGGAGTCCAGTCTACAGATTCATGCCCTTTAAACCCATGGCTAAGACTACTTGTTCAGGTTTTTTTCTGTCCATAAATAAATACATATACAATATTAACATAAATTCTGTATATATATTTATTTAAATCTCTTGAAAAGCATGCATATAAGAATTTTAAGTTTCCCCTTTTTCAATAACTAGTATAATAAGCAATGGTATTTTTGTATTAAAAAAAAGAAAAAGAAAAAACAAAAGACTGAATATTATATGGTATGCATGACAAAATGGTTTTTAAAAAGTGTGGTTTCAAAGCAATATGTACCCTGGTGTGTTTGCCATATTCTAGAGTCCAGCTTAAAGTGCACCTGATCTGTAATAGCATTTTGATATTATTTAATCTATGTAAAATGTTTTGCATGTATTTATATGGTTCTTGGGATTTTTTTTTCTTTTTAGTTGTTCAGTAAAGAATAAAGAGAGGGATGGGGTTGCCATGATTGACAAAGCTTTTTCTGTAACATTTGAAATTTTAAATATAAATAATGTTCTGATTGGAAACAGTGCAAGGAAATTGAAATTAAGCTAATATGTAAGGTGCAACAGAAAGGGAAAGGGTTATGAACTAATAAAGCTTGTTTTGCTGTTAAGCAGAATCAGTGCACAAGTGCATTGAGAGAATAAACTGTGCCCACATGTAATTGTGATGTCTTCAATATGTGTCCCATCAGTTTATAAAGTCACTGATCATCTACTGAAGCTGCAATAGCATAAATAATTATAAAATATTAGCTTGGACCAAATTCATAGTGTGAAAATTATACACTTTTTAAAAGGTGACATGATTTTTAAAAAAATATCTAAGATGGTTAATTGCACAAAATATTATGTGTCAGTTTTGCCATCTCTGAGTAAGGTCCAGGAAAAGCTACCAGATTCTAGCCAAGACTAAGGATCCATGCCAATGACACATGCAAACATTCAAACAAATATTTTAAAGTAGAAAAGGCAGAATGCTTTGAAATTCTAAATTTAAATTTAAAAAATATTGCCAGTTCATATGTTATACTTTTAGCATGAACTCTTTCAATGGCTGAACTTGTTCTTGTTTCTGGCAATATATTATATGAATATATAATGTTATCATATCCAGAATGGGTATAGATTATTAAAAAGAATTACTTAGTGATGATTGTCATCGCTTTTACTGTCCTGTTGCACAATGTGGTTATACGGAGGCAAAGCTTCAATGTGATATTTTCTAAAAGTGTAATGTTTATATGAGGTCTTCATATTTTGGATAGATAGGTCTTTGGAAAAAGCCTTCAATGAAAAAATCCCTTGATCAAGCATCCTTAATGGGAAGGACTTGAAGCTGTGTTATAGGAAAACTGGAGATAAGGTTTGATTAGGAATTCACTCTAGTTCTCTAGTGTAGTTCTACAGGAGAAGTGGCTAAATATAAATGCTTGCTTTAAAGCATAATTTAAATAATAAAAATGTTAAAGATAATAATTAGGAAGGACATAAAGAGTAAAGACTGAATTCAGTGTATGTCGGAAGAGGGAAATTCTACTTGGAGGAGCACCATATATGTGAAAGTTAAGATTTTGTGAGCTTGCTACTAGTAACCGCTAACCCATCCCCATCAGTATTTTGTCCACCTTGATTACACATTTAGAAACTTCTTTTATTTTTAAAAATGGGTAAGTTTCATTCAAATAAAGGGCAGGTTATGATCTTTAAAAAAACAGACAAAAACAGTATAAATAGTCATAATAGCAACCTAGTAAGATAATTTGAGACCCTTTAAAAGTTGAACAACAGTTACTGCTTTTGTACTGAATATGGGAAATCAATCTTTCTGAGACTAGTGGTTCTTGTCTCACAAACCTTACTCCCTATATACTACTGTTTTATTTAAATGTGTGGGGGGGGGGGACATTTACCTAGGTAGGTTTGTCAGGTTCTTTTCTTAAGGAAAAGTCTTCTCCAACCACGCTATATATTTTGGAAAGCAAAATTGGGGTAAATAATTTAGCATACCATTTGCTTTCTGAGGCCACACACTTAGGTGTATGAGCTTGAATATGCTGCTTTCAGTAGAATCTTGTGCAATTTGGCTGGTTTTGTTTTGAGAGGTCTATGCTGCCCCTTAAACCAAAGCAGCATGATTAAAAACACAACTAGACAAATGAATCGGATAGCATAACACAGAAGTCTACTCTCTTTGAAACCAGTAAAGCAGTATCTAAATAGGGCAAAGTATTTGTAGAAATTGCAAAACTTTTTAGGAATTTCCAGAGGATTCTGAGTTTCTTCTCATAAATGTTATCCATTTCTGATAAACTCTGAATGAAATGCCCTTACTAAAATACAGTATGGCATATAAATGTCACCAAAGTTATCTTTGCTTCCAAAAACATCAAGTAAATTTAAACATGATGTGGTTATTCAAACTGGCTGCATTATTATGCATTCCTAGGTGTCTTCCACACAAAACCAAATTAAAATTCAAGTGATAGTCATGTTATCTGTAGTGAACATGATCAGTGGTTATTCATTTCTATGCCATTGGTGCTCTTTTACATGCCATAGTTTTATCAGATGTGAAAGCTGCCATTTTTGTGCCTTCTAACCAGCCCACCACTGCCTAGATATGCTGATCTGTCTTCTGCAGATTTGATAACACTACCTATTTGCAATTACTGTTCCTTGAATTGCACGATTTAAAAAATGTATCAAGATATTGGGATCCCAACCAATAGTAACACCATATTTGGACTCAGATTTCCAAGAGAGGGAGAGAAATAATGTATGCTTGAATAACTCCATATGGATAAATGGATATATATTTATCAACCTCTTTAAGTTTTACACATTTGGTAGCATTACATACAGAATTTTGCCTCTTTACCATTTATTTTGCTCAACAAATATGGAGGTTTTCTGCATTACCAGAGCCTTCTATATCAGAAGAGGCACTCTGAATGACTATTCTGAAGAAATTGGATTTCTAAATTACAAGAAGAGCCTCCAAGAGTTAGCACAAGCAATTTCTGTCAAATGGATGAGAGGCTGATAATGATTGGAAGGGACAGAGCTACTGCTCTTCCCATCATGCCTTATGTAGATGCCATGTATTCCCAAATGCCTCAAAAGGGTTATTGAAAGATAAAGTATATGCGGATAATTTGCAAATAGACAAGTATTTTAAAAGAATAGGAGAGTTGGAAGAGACCTTGGAGGTCTTCTAGCCCAACCCCCTGCTCAAATAGGAGACCCTATACCATTTCAGACAAATAACTGTCTAATCTCTTCTTAAAAACCTCCAGTGATGAAGCTCTCACAACTTCTGAAGGCAAGCCATTCCACTGGTTAATTGTTCTATCAGGAAATTTCTCCTTATTTCTAAGTTGTTTCACTCCTTGATTAGTTTCCATCAGAAGACATGCCTTTGAATCAGTTAAATTCTAAAATATTAATGGGGAAAGAGTTATGTGTTTTTTTGAAATAATACTTTGTGAATGGATTTTGAAAAACAGAAAAATGCAGGAGTGAAAGAAGAGATCTGAGGAGATAGTGAGAAAATACCCAAATTGTATTAGATGCTGATGT
The DNA here is from genome assembly GCA_032468035.1 of Aparallactus werneri. NCBI lineage: Eukaryota > Metazoa > Chordata > Lepidosauria > Squamata > Lamprophiidae > Aparallactus > Aparallactus werneri. The sequence goes on along the minus strand of JANHFQ010006033.1, from coordinate 294,363 downwards.
ATGTTTTTTGAGTTAATTGGTTTCAGCAGACAAAACTAAAACCAAATCCAATTAAGTAAAACTGCAATATCTTGCACTGACCTTAGTGTTTCTCTTGATCTTCACTGTTGCGGAATCATTTCTCATCCTTTGAGAAAACAAAGTCATTTCTTGTTTATTGTTTGGCTAATTTGTTAGCTGCTTTTGGGCCTTGCCATTAGCTAAACTCAACTTTTCAACCAGTTTCATTGATTGGCTAATGTAATTTTTTTAGAAAATGGTATTGTAATGCCTTGTTCAGGCTATTAATTGCCTACTTTTAAACAAAAATTGGACCAAGCGGATCATTGCACTGCCTCAATTTGTGACATAAACGAATAATAATAATGACAAATAAAGGTGAAACTGAGGAAAGCCTCAATAGATATCAGTGCCAAGTATTTTCTGCCTCTGTCCTTGATGTCTGTCATTGTCATTTGGTCCTGCACAGTGTATCACTGACAAATCCAGACTGAACTTGTGAGGCCATCCATTTATGGGCAAGCATTTTTTAATATTGTAAATAAAAAGATACAAAAAATGAAGCCCATTTCTTTCTCACTTCCTGGTATGTTCCTGGTTTCTGGATGTATGCACCCTTGCTCTGATTCTTCTCCTTAATCCCTTGTTCCAAAAATGTGCATATTTGTGGTTCACTGTTTGGGATGTGAGGAATATCATTCCAAATTACAGGATAGTGCTGTATATATCTAGTGTGTGTGTTTTCACAATGTTTTCTCTTTTAACCTAGTTTTCTCTAGATGTATTAGACTTCAAATGGCTCCACTTACTAGATGGATTCATAAGGAATCACTTTTATATTGGATTGTTATCTTTCCTGCTAAAAGGCAAGAAAAGATTCTTTACTAGATGGGGTTTTTAAGAGCATTAAAAAAGAGCAAGTGTCAAATGGTTTTGGAACTGAGCAGTTATTTGGTTTCAGTGCCAAAGGTACTTGCTCTAATTACTTCAGCTCACAAAATTCTAAACAATGGTCGTACTGGCTAGCAGTTTTGAGAATTAAAATCTGGATGGGGGCCAGGTTGGGAAAAGCTGAAGTGGAGGTATATTGGAAACTCTTCAATATTTCCTTTATAATGCAAGGATTAGTTGAAGCAAGGTGGTGGGCCTGCATAAATCATTCAGTGGAAGGTTAAGTCAATACATACACACTGAAAAAGTACAAAATGAAGAATACATCAGTGCCTAATGTGGAAGGAAATACTTTAATCTTCCCAGTATATTCTTACAATGTGAGAAAGGGAACTTCAAATACTGCTGTTATACACAGAACTCCAAGTAAGGATAGACTTAAGAGTTAAATCAGGAAGAACTATGAGAGTTGAGCAATGACCTAGATCCGTGATGTCGAACTTATGGCATGTGTGCCGAAAGTGGCACAAGGAGTCATGTTGGCTGGCAAGTGAGGTGTCGCAGAGCTCAGCAAATGCATGCGCTTCCCCCACTGCGCATGCACATGTCAGGTGGCCCAAAAAACAGCTGATTGGTGCTGCCGCGTCAAACAGCTGAGCTTCAAACTCTTCAATTTACCTACCGGTTCGCCCAGTAGCTAAATCCGGACAAACCAGTAGCTAAATTGAAGAGTTTGAAGCTCAGCTGTTTGGCGCGGCAGCACCAATCAGTTGTTTTTCACGTCACACACATGCGTGGGGGGTGAGGGAACATTGAGGGGGTCATGCACACATGCATGGGATGGGGGAGTATGGAGGGTCATGTATGCATGCACGGGGGCAGGGGAGCACAGGGCAGGCTGTGTGCATGTGCAGGGGGTTGCGCACACATGCACATGGGAGTGCAGGGGCCCGTGGCCACGTGCATGCACATTTAGCACTCGGGCCCCAAAAGTTTCGACACCACTGACTTAGATGATAGACCAACTTTATAATTGTCAATACAGCTAGAGGTGATCCCACACAGGCTGAAAACTCTGTAAGAACCCTATTCTTGCAATACCAGAAGTGGGAGCATAACCTCAGGGAAGAAATTCATTTAGTTTATACAGCTACCTTCTGACTTGTTTTCGGAGCCTAAGTGCTGTGAATCTAATTTAGCTAGTATATTTTTTATCTCAACTTGGGCAAGATGAAATTGCAATCAGTGGTGAAATGAACAATTGCCTGCAATCTACTCTGCTGACCCTACTATATTTTTTAAAATACGTCCTATAAATTGGCTTGTCCCATGGCTTGTGTCATTCTCCCAGAATAAAGCTTTTGAAATTGTAATAGCACGATCTATGCCCAAGCTAGAGAAGCTTCCAGAAGCCCTTCAAAAATTACTGCTTGGATGGTAGTTTTAGGACATACAGTAGTATAATAGTAATTGGGATCAGGACCTCCAATTCTAAGTGACTTAAAGTGCAACGTGCCCATGCCAGCTTAGAACAGCAATGCTGACGGTTACAATTGTAGTCATTAAGTGAATCCCATATGGTCATTAGGCACATCACACAATCCACCATTTGTGATCTCTTGCTAGTTTCCCTGTGGACGACTTGTTGAGACCTGGCAATGAAGGTCAATGGAGTGCTGCAATGGCTACAGCTTTGAGGATTGCAAGCCACCTCAGTCGGTACCATAATTTCAGTCACCAAATGGTTATCAACTAAGCATTATGGAACAGTTTATGTTTATTAAATTTATACCCCGCCCTTCTCCTGGGACTCAGGGCGGCTTACAGGGTCATATTAAAAAACACA
>JANHFQ010006033.1:255599-269484 GCA_032468035.1 Aparallactus werneri | reverse complement strand
TTCTAAACGACAAGAATAGAATTTTTCTGACTAGCAAATGAATTATGATTTAAATAATCAAGTTAAATCAATTTAAAGCTATCCCGTTGAGCAATCAAATATACATAAAGGTAGATTTAAGAACAATATTCTTTATAGCATAAAGATAGCTATAATAATAAGATGTATGCAAATAATTGCACATCCTAAAAGTCATGATTTAAAATGTGAAAAGCAACTCCAGCCTTCAATGCTGAGACAGGGGTTGTTAAATTGAATATGGTGTAGTTATTGAGTTACACACAAAATAACACAAATATGTTTAGAAGACTCAACTGACATGAAAAATACCTTGGTACAAGTAGAGTAGAAATAGAAATAACAATCATCTCCTTTGTTAGACATATTCAAATCGATTTCCTTCAAGCTTAAGGTGTAGAAACAAATGGCTGAATACAATTTTGTTGTTTTTCAGCGATGGTTAATCACAACAATATTTAAAATGGCACAATCTTCTATACCAGATTTAGCAATATCTTCTTTAAAATATAATCCTGAAAAACAAATGAATAAAAGATCTAAATATCACTGGAAAATGTTACATTTGATAGATAGAAATATCAATTTCCATAAACTCTAATATCAATTTCCATAAACTCTAATATGTACTGATTTTTTTAAAAAAAGAGTCAAGTTATTACATGCATTTATAGATACATATAAATTTGGAGCTTATCTTGGGGAAAATATGAAGGAGCTATTAAGGAAGGCTTGTAGAAAAGATTACACAGTCCAGAGATGGAAACATAAGAAACTCAAAATAACCCCATTTTAATTTTGTTGAATATGATTGGGCAGAGACAGATTTGCAAGATACCTTACAACTATAATGAAGCATTCCTGGAACCCTTATGGTGTCTACTTGACTTGGCTTATCTTGAAGGGCTGACATATACACCCTAATTATAAACTCTAAATGACTTACAATGTGATAATATCCAAATGCAACTCAGGATACTAGCTATCACCTATACAAGTACCTCTTGGCTTACAACCTTAATTGAGCTTAAAATTACAGTTGTAAGCTGTGTTGGTCATGGTGGTAGCTGTTAAGCATATGTGGTGATTGTAAAGTGAACACTGGTTGCTAAGTGAATCCATTGTCTGCAAATATAAATATGGTCACGTGAAAAACTAAAATTACTGTAAATTACTGCTAGACACATCCAAAATGTAATCACAAGACCATGGCAGAGGTATGGCTGTTGAAATTTCAAACCTGGATCATAAGTTAGCCTGGGGAGATGTCATAACTTCGAACAATTGATAAATGACAGAGTCAAAGACTACTTGTAAAACCTGTCATGGGATAGAACTGGCTTGTTTGTGAGATGAGCTTGTTGTGTCTGCTTGTTTCATAAGGTCCATCAGGATGAGCATTCTCCAGCTCCCTTCAATTAAGCAATCTCATCTAAAGGCTCTTGTTACAACACCTACCCTATAGAACAATCAAGGTTCCTTAGGCTTCTGTAAGGCATTAAGGACCTAGCTCTTTGCCAACAGTTGGCCTCTTGTGAATAATGAATGCATTTAATGTGATTATTGTTATTTGGGCTTTGCTCCATGTATGCAATGTTTTCCAATTTGTCTTTAATATCACTGTAGCTATTTTATTGACTGTTGGCAGCCCAGAGTCATGTCAACTTCCAGCCATATAAATCTATATAATACGGTAATAATGAAATATTTAAAATGATACAGTTAAGCAAAATGTTATTAAAACACAGACTTAATTCAACAATACAGATTGAAATACCTTGGTATGATCAGCAGATACTATCTTCAAAAACTTCCAAATTATTTTTTTCCTGTAGGTCGAATCAACACTCAATCCATAAAATAGCAACGGGATATAAAGACTTTTCTTCCTCACACTGGCAAGGACACAAATCTCATTCTCATTCAAAATTCAGATAAAGGGTGAATTAAAACTATTGGAAAAAGTAAGTCCATTTGAATAGTCAGGGAAGCTGGAAACAGTGGTTAATTGCCTCTTCAAAATAAATAGTTCATTTAAAGAGGAACTTCTGTTTCAAACCAGCTGCAAAGAAGATCTGTCTTCCACAGCCAGGATTTTTTTTTTAATTAAAACACAATGTTTCAATTTCTGGTCTTCAAGATCTCTTCACCTATTGAAAAAAAGAAAAAAATCTTCCCCGGTATTTATTAACTGCATAGTAAAAATAAAGTAGCTATAAGGTCAGACATGTATATACACATAAAGTTGCATATTATGTGTTTATACATGTAAAAATATATATGCAAAAGCAGTATTAATATAGCTGCATTCCAACAAATCGATATTCCATGTAATTAAACTTTTAGATGAATAGTTTATCATACAGTACAAACATAAATAGGTATATTCATACTCCATGTCAAACTTTACACATACATGTGCCTTGTAAGAACTATTTTTAGATTAAATGGATAAATCTTTTGTATATTATTATTTCCAATTGCAAAGCAATATATTTTGCAGCAAAACATTAAGAAAATAAAGCATTTTATGTCCAACCTATTCTTTTTTAAAAATAATTTAAATTTTGTTCTCTTGTTATCAGTGCAATATTTCCCTGAAAAAAGGTGTTGCTGCTTGTCAGCAGTAATACTGAAAGGATGTCACTAATCTAAATCCTAACAATGTTTTTACAGTCACACAGCAAATAAGGTGTGTGTAAATCAGAACAGAATTTATTCTTTCAAATATAATTTTGAATATGTAACTTTAATGAATGTAGAATAGTAAAGTTCTACTCCAGACAAAATAATTTGCCTTTGGATATTTATAGTATGATATTTTCCCAACTCTAAAAGAGTAGAGGGATTTTTAAAAAAAATGTGTTGAAATTCAACAATAGGAATTTAAGAAACAGCATCTGTAAAATTGCTTTTTATTTGCATTTCTTTTTTATGCATAAATTTGTCTTGCTGGCACAAAATGATACTAGTATTCCAGATGGAAAAATCTGAATGAAGGAAAAAGGTTTCTGTCAAATACATATTATTTCCATAATCATTCAATTTTAAACAATATGTATATTTTAAAAAACAATAGATTAACTGTCTTTAAATAGTAAAAAGGTTGTCCTTTAGGTGCACAAAGTTTAATACATGTATCATACAAGCAAAATTAAAATAATTTTGTTAGAAGCATTTCATTTTCATATATACTGAATAATTTGGGGAACAGTATTATAGTACCTGTCCATTTAGTACATATTCCAAGCATTTTGCATACTGTATGTTGCAAGTAATTTAAGAACATACCATCTTTCTAACTTGGGTGACAGATGCCTGTTACCCTGTGGATTAAGCCAGAACTATTGAACTGTTCCACTGCTGCATTAAAATCCCAACTGCTTTAAAGAATGTGAAAAAGATTATTTTTCCATCTTTTAGTGCAAAAATAAATTTGTATCTCTGACAGCAGGGAAGTCTATTTCTGTGCTTAAATGGCATTTTTATAAAGCTGAGTAATTTTGAATTTGGTTGGTACAAAATCCTAAAGAGGGCCATTAACCTTTTGGAGGGGAACTGCTATTTCTAGCAATATACAGTGAATAATCTAAAGGCAGAACCTCTCAGATTCTAATTTTTCTGCTCATTTCAAGTTGCTCCAGTTGACTATGAAACATCGACAATTAGCATGTCCAGATGATACAGGATGTTTGTATGCTTACATGATTCTTTTAAGCTGTAAATGTAGGAGAAAATGCAGAGCTGAGGGGTAGTATAAAGCATGTCATCAGCAATTAAGCACCTCAACAGCTTAAAGAAGTTGCCACTAAAGGTCAAAGTCCAATCCCTCTTGAATTTCATTGACCATTATCTGATGTTAATTTAATTCTGAACTTTAGTTGATTAGATTCTTGTGTATAGGCTTGAGCTTTAGGCTTCACATATAGTCCTGATCCTTTGCTCCTAACAGTAAATACCATATAAAGAATATTTTCAGCTACATTTTAAACTGTTCAAAACAGCCAAAATTAGAGCTGTCATCCTGCTAATTAACTTGCCATTTCACAGCACTAATTTACATAACTGCCAAAGCTCTAAATAAAATTTAATCAAAACTGTGAAATATGATCTGACCTTGTTTCTTGAGTGGAGAGATTTGTTGTCCTGAAATACTGGTATCCAATTTCTCAGCTATCCCTACCAATATATAGGACAGTATTTATCAATGTAAGTTGTCTAAAACTGTTTTTTATGCTTTGATAATTGTTGCAACTAATTAAATCTTTCCTCAATTACCACACTTGCCAAGGGCAGCAAATCTTAACAGTCTTTTGATGGGGGAGATTTGATTACACTGTTTGCATATACCAAACACTACCCTAAAATTATTTATAGCATCCATATTTGAGAAATTTAACTCTATATGTACCTTTGAGGAAGTTCTTTTTAGCTCAACTTAACTTAATTCTAAATAGATTTGCACAAGAGCCTACAGAAGTTATTTCTTGAAACAAGAATCTAGGAAGATAAAAAATAATGCTTAAATTTGCATCCATTTCCATCCATGAGCCAAAAGTGGTGTGTTTGTTATGAAAGCCTTTTTGCAGGTCTTGGAGGAAAAGAGCAATAGACTGATCAGAAATATCTAAACATCTCAAAGGGCTGAACAAGGCACATATGCAAGGATAGCATTAATCACTTATAAATTCTTTTTGTACTCTACTATCAGAGACAGCCTATAAAAATAGGCAAGTTTTCACACTAAGCTTTCAATATGAGATAACATAGAAAATAGAATGTAAATTCAGAATAAAATGAATTTTCTTTGCCCTATAACATTATGGGTTTTTTAATCACTACCATTAATACAATTTTAAGTAATGTCCACTCTGGCTCACAAAAGTGCTTGATGTTACATATTAGATAGCTTTTAAAATTCTATAGAACCTGCCTTATATGTTACAGCACACTGCCCTTCTAGAATGCAATTCCTGTTGGTGGTGTGTTCTATATGCCAGGAAAACCAGGCAAAATAGGTTAGCCATCATAGTCAAGACTACCCATTTTGCTTCTGTTTTGTCACAACGGTTTGTTTAGACAGAGACTGTCTAGTCATAGCCAGCATTTTCTTTTTATATACCCTGTGGCTAATGCCCCTGTGCACTTGCTAACTAAATATCAAGCATGGAAATCTTCATTTAAGAAACAAGCAATTCCAGCAATATGGTTTTACCATATTACTTCTTATTAAAAAAGCTCTTCCAGATATAGCCCAGCTTTCTTTTATAACAGCTCCGCAGTCTCTACAGTTTGCTGCACTTACACTGCTACAGAAGGCAATGATAAAATACTTTCACACAGTTGCAAACCCCCCCATGGATCTGTTCCTGTAGTAGGCAGCAAACTCAAATTGAGGAAGAAAGTCAGATAAAGTGTACTACTCTGCTTATGTATATACCTGTATATATGTGGGGGGGAGGGGTTAACAAGTTTTTTTTAAAAAATACAGGAAATAAATCTGTTAATCTACTGCAAATACAAATAAATAATTACTTTCTATTAGATTAATAAACTGTTTTGGGTCTCTTTGTGCCAGCCTGCATTCTAGAAAGACCTGCATTTTCTAATCCACTGTAATTAATGTATGCTAGAAAAACTATTTTTAAAAAACTAGTAGATATAATACTAATCATTTCCTAGATGCAAAACATCTTGCAATCAAAGCACACCATTACTAAAATGGTATCTTGTGGAAGTATAAATTAATTATCCTCTAATATTAATGTTCATATTTTAGCAAATTTCCAATGTCTCTATTAGAATAAGCACTATTCTATTTTTAAAAATATGATTATCAAACAAGCAGTTTATAATCAGGTGAGGAATTTTTAAACCCCAAAATTCATAATGTTTGCTAGTAGTTGTTTTTCCCTCTAAACCCTTATGAGACTAAGGAAGGGTTAAAAACAATTATTTAACCAAAGAAAGATTAAATGGAAGGGGCTGGCCTAGGAATACAGTGGTAATGCTGTACCGCTTACCTAAAAAGATTTTTTTAAAGGTGTTTTTTTTCCCAGGCGGGCTGGGGTGGGGAGCGGAAGAGATTCTAAATAAATTAATAAAACATAAAAACATAAAAACACCATTTGCAGAAATTAGGAACTGGGCGTTAAAAGAAAAGTTAAGGCGAGAACGTAAGCAGAGCAGGACACAGGAAAAGCCGGAACAGAGAAATAAACCCAGGCCGAGGCCCAGGCTCCGGGGCCTAGAGAGGAAGGCGTCCCTGACGAAAAATAATGCGATAAATTATACGCAAGGAAGCCGCTGGCCTTACATCGGAGACAGGGGGAGGGGACCCAGGTCTTTGTCACCCACGCGCAGGGACTTTACCGAACCCCGAGAATGTGACGACGACAGCAAACTCTCGGTTTCCGCAGCACCGCGCTTCGACCGTTTGTTTCTCTGAAAGGCGAAGATTAAAGTCCCCGTCGTCGCCGTTAACGCTGCCCTCCTCTAAGATGGCAACTCTCCCTGACGCCCAGCAAGTTGCCCGGAAGGAAGATGGCTAAAATTAAGTGGGGGGGGGAGAGAGAAACACTGTGATCTCTACACTCTCACCATTATGAACGAAACAACTAGCTACACGTCACTTCCGTTTTATACCGGAACTTCGGCTGCTCCTGAGTTGGAAACCGGTCGGCGGGCTTTTTCTCTTTCTTTGCTTAATTTCTTCGGGTTTTTTTTAAAGCTTCTCAACGCTGTTCTTTAAATCCTCTTCTGACTGTCGGCCATGGCGTACCGCGGGCAAGGCCAGAAGGTGCAGAAAGTGATGGTGCAGCCTATCGTATCCTTCTTGTGGCAAGGGAGAGGCCTCGGGCCCTCATTGGGGAAGGGCGGGGCGAGGCCCGTGAGGGGACGGAGGCGAAGGGAGAGAGCGGGAGGTATTACACCGAGAAATGGGCACGTTGCTTTGTTTTCTGGAAGCACTTTTTGTAAAGAGATTGCTAAACTGAAAGGCTTTCATTCTCTTGGGGACTCGACTAGTCACGCGTGCTCGGGTTAGTTATGGTGAGATTAAAATAGGTTGGCCGAGAAAATCTGGGATATGCTACTAGATTGAGTACCCAAATATAATTAATCCGGTTAGGAATAGGATTAACGTGGCTAAAATCGATTTAGAAAAGCAACTGCTTGTTAATTAAGTTTAATTCTGCGGTGCCTCATCCATCAAGATGCTTTCATTTTGTGGGAGTTCTTGTGGGTAAGAGACTTGCGGTGCTTTCCCTATCCTGTTTACTTGGGACAGTTGGAAGCAGAAATGTTGAATTTCTGTCAGAATAAATGGGGGTGTTTCTTTTAATGTATTTTTTCCTAAATTTATTTGTGATAGAATCTCATTTTTCGCTACCTGCAGAATGTAAGTATACATAATTACATTTCTTTTTCAAATTTAACAATGTACTTGTATAATTACTGATATTTGCAACACCTCCATTTGTGGTGTATATTGAGAAGTTTTGTTCTCTTTATATATATAATACAATCCCTCCTTTAGCTTTAATAGGGAAGTGACTAGTTAAAGTGATTAAAGCAATTTTTGTAGAAAGCTACAGTAAATACATTAGTGTGCATTTCAGAAATATTAAAAAGTAATTATCATTGTAGGTAACAAAAAATATTGAGAGCTCAAAAAGTTAAAGGCAGTAATAGTGAGTTTGAACTTATTCTTTAAATTTCTTTCAGAGTCTTTGCTTCTGATAAAATTATTTGGTGTTGTAAATGGTTTTAAATTAATATCTCCTTATTACACCTTGAGTAAATAACTCTGTTTTAATAAGGTAAGGATTTCACTTTCACTGAAAAAATGGCAATGGAGAAGACTCAGTAAAATCAGGGGATTTTGGTGAGGGGCGAGTTTCACTGCAATTTCTAGGTACCAGAGAGCCACAAGAACTTGGGCCATGCAAATAAGATTTTAAGCCTATAGAGAATTCTACAATGCCGTGGTTTCTTTCCTGTTTACTTTGCAGAGATCCCGGATTCAGGTTTGGCTATATGAACAAGTAAACATGCGGATAGAAGGCTGTATCATTGTAAGTAGTAATTGCTTTCACAAATGTAACTTAAATATGGCAAAAATAAATCATTGTTTTAAGTTTCTTATCTCGGCCTAAATGAAAACATTAACCAGTACAATAAGCATGTTTTTTCTGAACCATCATAATTTGGAGTTAATTATGAAAAACCACTTATTCTAGTGTAATCTGGACACTTGGGTTAACGTGAAAGCCTGCATCAGTATATTTTCAGGGATGTTTAAAACCAGCCCAACTGTTAAGAACTAATTATTTTTTTCTGAATGTTTAGTTAAATCTTTATTCACTTGTTTACTGCTGCTTTTGTGACTTGTTCATTCTATTTCATTTATGATACATCATTTTTTATTGTGGGAATTTTGATAGCTTAAAGGGATAAAATGGAGATATTTTAAAATCAAAGTAATCTGTCCCATTTGATGAACATAACTGAATCCACCATTCTTGCATCTTTACTACCATCTCTGATGTTGCTTCCTTCCATTAAATATTTTGTCACATTTCTGTATTCTTTTTCACAGGGTTTTGATGAATATATGAATTTAGTTCTTGATGATGCTGAGGAAATTCACTCTAAAACAAAATAAAGAAAATTAGAAAACAGAAAGGAAAGGAAAACAAAAGGGCAATGACAAAAGATCATATTATAGAGTATGTTGGGACTCCTCATAGATGTATATGTATACAAAGTTTCAATAAAGACAACCATATTTCATTGTGATCTTCCATTCATAATCTGTCTGTAAAAGCAGCTCCTTTTTAATTTGCCAGAAAAGATTCCTTCTTCAATCCATTGAGAAATGGGGGCCATACTTACATTTACCTTTCTAGTGTTGAAGGATTACTCTATTAACCACAAGGAGGAGTCACCTGGATGCCCAGAATGTCTTTCTGAAATTTTGAAATCTGTGTATGGGTATGGTTAAGATGTGTTGAATCAAATCTTATTTAAATATTCATTACACATGTGCATCTTAGCCCAACAAACCTAACTCCTTTCACCATAGTAATGTTAGTAGGGTAGTTCAGCAATGTGATTCAGGAAAAGATTATACACAAGGATACACACGTGATAACTATCAGCATATACTTAAATGTGTTTTTTCCTGGCTTAATAGGCACAGTTCCAGAAAGGAGCTGCTGACAAGTGTAACGTGTGTATCCTGAATCAGATCTTCCCTTTTGAGTTAGGATTTCTCTATATAATAAGGTGGTAGGTTGGGTCTAGATATGTTGAGGGCACCAACTTGAACGAAGGCCAAATATCACTTCCCTTTTGAACCCTACCAATATCTCATTTGCTAACCTAATTGACAATCTAATCAGCTCAACTATTAGCCTTACTGCTTTTATAAAATACTGTTAATTTTATAATTGTACATTATCATTCAAATAGCATGCATAAACCCAGTTAAGTAATTAATTTTATGTTGAATTTAAAATCTCATATGTCAAAATATTTTAAACAGAAAAATGTCTCTTCCTTTATATTTATTTTTCTTCTTGCTTCATGTATATCGGTAGGAGTCTGTTATAAAGTATAGGCATACGTATTATCTGCTGTTTAGATAGCTAAACAATTTATGAATTTGAATTTATTTGCCTCCCATCTCATAGCAAATGACCCTGGGTTGCTCTTTAAAAATAAATTGTATGCATTCATTTAGCATTTATGTTTGCCTGTTCAACAACTTACATTTATAAATCTGCCTTTTTAAAAATGCTATATACTAGAAAACTATGTGAGAAAAACTGCTTTTTGTCCACAGATGACAACTCATTGTTCCAGTTTGGCAACAAATAATTACTGTTAACGAATGTTTATACCAATAAACAGATTAAATTATAGTAACTTCTTGCAAGGACAGAATCTACACAGAAATTAAACCAATTTGTCAGTGATGAACCACAGAACCTAGGCATTATTGCACTTCAGTTTTGTTAATTTATTTTTGTTTGTTTGGCAATTAATTGCCAAATTTCTACACAAGTTTCTGGGGAAATAATGACAAACAAGAACTCTGAACTAAGAAGCACAGGCTCTCCCAAACTATGGTTCTGCAATGTAATAAAATACCTTTTGAAAAAGATAAAAAGTTGCAAGTTGAAATGAAAACTATTTGTTCCAATTTCATATTTAAACATGGTAAAGTCTTACCTTTTATGTTTTTCTGTACCCTTGTGTTCCCCTTTAAAAGTTTGGACCACTTAATTGCCCTTCGAGTGAGTACCACTAAGTATCTAGAAAAGAATTCTTCATAGATTGTGTAGTCAAAGTCAGCTGGTCTTTCAAAACCGTATGGATCCACACTATTTCAAAAGAAAGATTATTTCAGAGACATAAAAATATGCAGTTAAGTTATTCATTAACCCAAACTTAAACAGAAGGAGAAAATAAAGTACAAATGTAGTGCCAAACAGATTTCATAAAGATTCTCAATTCCAAGATATCTAGCTAATAGCAGATGTCTCTCAGGACAATGGAACCATTTCATACAAACCACTAAAACAGTCAGAGACCGCTTCTTATGCCCCCTGTTTCTGGATCTATCCAGAAAAGGAGGAGAAAATATGCTTAAAACTTCCATTTATGTGTCATTTGAACTAGAGGCTATTAACAAAAACTACGGTAGTTATTTTAAACAAGCTGGTTTCAGAAACAATGAAACAAACAGCTCATTTTAGTTGACATTAACTACTTTATCAGCCTGGATGATATGAAAAAGCTAATGTTTATTCTATTCTATTCTACATTATAGAAGTATTAGAGAAGTTTTCAACTGTATGCTGCCCATGTATATTTATATTTATAAATATAAAGTTGTTCATAATTGCTGGTGATTACACAGTCACAACTGGGCACATTTCTGCGAAATAGTATGGAAATGGTAAGAAGCGAAATGTCTTCAAAGAAAAAAACAAGAAAATCCTGTTGCCTCCTGAAAAAGCACCTTTGGACAAGCATAACCTGGATGACTGGAAATCGCTACCGACTTTTACTATTGAAATGGTTGCTCTTAGCTTTTATTATTATTTTTAAAAAACTTTCTAGTCAATTCTATAATCCTGTTAGTCCCTGGTAATCTGACCAACTATAGTGAGTATAGAAAATGGCCTTGAAGATCTGCTACCAAGACAACAACCAGCTAAATGAGGCTTGAGCCCAGACCAGCAAAGCGGTTTATGAAAAGACCTCAGACAAGATCCCCGCTTGATTCACAAGACAATAAAAGGCAGAGAAAGGAAGCACATTGAGATCTGCTAGATTTTGTTACTATGGCTGATCTAATAAAGGCAGCTTTAAAATTGTAAAAAAAAAAGAAATCATGCTAAAAATACCTGAAATTGCTAAATTTCTCACATGGTCTTAGATGAGAATGTCAAAGTTTGCAAGCTATCACATGAGAAAAATAATATTTTATAACATTTTGAACAATTCAATTTTTAAGAATTTTTGAAGGTTGAGGTTGTATGCATCCTGGAATCCTAAACACAATTTGGCACCCATGAATGCTTCACTGCCAATTCAGTGTGCTTGTAGTATTTCCACGAGATACAATTCAATGTATTGCTTCTTTCAAAGAACATGAGCATATTGCAGGTGTCTTCATTTAATGACCCGTCATTCACTATTTGAACTTGAAATGGTGCTGAGTGACTGATATTTATGGCCAGACCTTATACTTAAAGCCCCATGGTCATGTGACTGCAATTTGCAGCCTTCCCTGCTGACTTCCCACAAGCAAAGTCAATGGGGGAGCTGGCAGGAAGTCAGAAGACACTGTCCTGTGAAGTTCTCACTTAACAACATGTGCAGTCCTCTATTAACAACAGTAATTTGGAATTCCGGACCTGGAATTGCTAAGCAACACAGTCACATGGTTAGCATTGTTACAACAGAGACTAACTTATCCAGGTTGCTAAATATTCCTTCATTCATTTCATGCAATTTAAATAAATTCTAAATGAAAGTTCATTTTATAGTTTCCACATTGTATAAATCATAATTACAATTTTGAAAGTAGCAGCATTGAAATAGAATAGGGGAAGAAACTAGTGCCTTAAAAGATATTTAAATAAAACATTTTAAATTCAAATCTAATCTTGTATTATACACCATTATAATCTCACCATCTTTCAGCTTATCCATTGTACTGCAGTAATAAAACTAATCTATTTTACAATGCTGTTGCAGGTAGTCCTTGAATTACAACCACAATTCAGAACAGAATTTATGTTGGTAAGCAAGGCTTACTGAGTCATTTGTGGTATTATGACCTTTTCTGACACAGTTATTAAGCAACTGCAGTTAATGAATTACACAGTCATTAAGTGAATCTGGCTTCCCTCATTGATTTTACCTGTTAGATGCCAGCTGGGAAGGTCACAAATGTCAATCATATGATCCCAGCACAATGCAACCATCGCAAACATATGCTGGTTAAGTGTCCAAATTTTGTCACATGACTGTGGGAATGAGGTGTTGGTCATAAGTGCAAGGGCTGGCTGTAAGTCACTTTTTTCAGTGCCATTGTCATTTTGAATGCTCACTAAACAAATAATTGTATAAGTAGTTGTTGCTTAGGGACGCAGTGGCTCAGTGGCAAAGACTCTGAGCTTGTCTATCAAAAAGGTCGGCAGTTCGGCGGTTTGAATCCCTAGCATTGCATAACGGAGTGAGCTCCCATTACTTGTCCCAGCTTCTGCCAACCTAGCAGCTCGAAAGCATTTTTAAAATGCAAGTAGAAAAAAAGGGACCACCTTTGGTGGGAAGGTAATAGCTTCCATGCACCTTCAGCGTTTAGTCATGCCAGCCACATGACCACGGAGACGTCTTCAGACAGCGCTGGCTCGACTTTGAAACAGAGATGAGCACCGCCCCCTAGAGTCGGGAACGATTAGCACGTATATGCGAGGGAACCTTTACCTTTAGGCAAACCACTACACTTTAATTGGCTGCTGCATGTGGTGGCAATAACAGGCCTCCCTGGGTCAACAGTGGTTGCCCTGTTACTCTCTAAGCTTGGCTGCAGCTACTGCTACCAATACTGTTCTAGTAGTATAGTAGTTACAATGTTTGCCTGAGATGCAAGGGTCTCTGATTCTATTGGAGGCTTTCTCATTCTGTAGCACAGATACCATGACAAAACAGGCATGCTTCCTGAGTCCTGATAGATTTAATTTAAGGGACCTGGAACATCAGTACTGAATCCTGGCCTGAAACTGAATTAAAATGGATGTAGGCAATCCACTTCCACCAGCATTCTCTGCAACTGCAGACTGAGTATCTTCTCAATAAATTTCCCTCAAAGAGAAAGACAGGATGGTAGTTATCTAAAATTGTTGCACCCAAGGCAAATCTATAGAGTAGGAGAGTACCATTGCCTCTTTCAAGGCCGAAGACACTACCCCCTCCCTAAACAAAGTGCCAACTATAGGTCATTTCTCTGGGTATAACAAACAGGTGTCTGAACTAACAGTATAGAGATCCTGTTCAATTCCTCAGATGTCACAGACTCAAACTTATCCCAGGTCACCATAAGACTGAGTCTCTGGCACCTGCCCTCTGGGGTCCAACTTGAGTGATCTTATCCAGCAAATAGCCTGAATATTTTCCACAGCAGCTCTGTAGATAATCCACTAGTCTATTCCTGATCAACAGGAATTAGGTCACCCTAAACAATGGCAGCTGACTGACTGGTAGACTCTGTGATGTATTTGAATGTGTTTGAGCGGGAAAACCTTGGATCTTGATTGGTCAAGCAGCTGGCCAAGGTACCAATATAAGC
>JANHFQ010006033.1:143755-155194 GCA_032468035.1 Aparallactus werneri | reverse complement strand
GTGACTTCCTTATATATTTTGTCTGCTACAAAATACTTCGCATCTTATAAAATAATAATTTCAAACAGACAAGCACCTACCAGTAACATTCAAGCAGGCAAGCAATCTGTTACTTAACAGACTTAACAACTGTCAATAACAAAGACAAAAAGTCTGAATAGTGGAAGTGATAGAACTTGGAGATAGAACAGAAGAAAAAGACCTGGAGAAAGTCACAAAATATAAAGACCTACAAACAGAATAATTATGGCAAAAGAAAGCAAAGATAGCACAGTACTAACAGGAATGAGGCCCTGGATGGAAACTTTAGCAAAGACTTGATCGGTGGCTAGAATTCAAATCTAGTCTCAACACCTGACTTTTTAAAAAATAAATACCAAATAACAGGTGCATTTTATGAACACCAATGAAAAAACTTTTGTTCCTCTCTTACTAGTTCTATATACTCCTTTTGCTCACTTAACATTGCTTCCCATGTCCTATTATAACTTGGTCTGTAATTATACATAAACATATGCAATTAAAGCAAGCTGCACTAATCTTATTTATCTCTGTCTCTGTCGTGTTCCTGTTTCTTCTCCCATGTTTTTCTATTGTAAGTTCTTTTTGGAAGGGACTTATCCCTCAATACTCTTTAAAGCATCATGAACAAAGACAATGTTTCATAAAGAATGGCAACATATCTTTGCCCTGAATCAAACTCCAGCTGCTAAAACATGAATGATGAGGAGTCAGTAGTTTTTCATATGTTGAATAACATTTTTCCAGCAGTCTCAGCTAGCATCAATGTTGTTGAGGGATGATGGGATGTAGTGAAGCAACTTCTACAAAGGAGAAATTGTAGTTGGTCTGCTAAGAGGATTTTTCTCCCCTGCACTAAAACCAGGTGTGGGTATGGCCAGCGTGTGATGCATCTGGCCCATGGGCTGCAGGTTTGACACTCCTGCCCTACTGAGTTCAGCAGGGCATCCTATCAAGTGTATTCATCAATGATGGGAACACTTTAGGTAGAGGGCCAATGATGCAAAGTGACAGAATTGTTGTCATGTGTAATAGACATTTCCAGTGGTGGGATTCAAAAATTTCTCCTACCGGTTCTGTGGGCGTGGCTTGGTGGGTGTGGTTATGTGTTCGGCCAATCATAAGTAGTATTTGCCGGGGTCAGCCAATCAGAGGTGGCATTTTCCAGTTCTCAAATTTATCACTACCGGTTCTACTGAACCTGTCGGAATAGGCTGAATCCCACCACTGGACATTTCTATGTTTTGCTTCCTCTTGACAATATTCTCTGGTGTTTTTACAGGTCTTCTTATTATCTACTTTGTTTGCTAGTTTTTTTTAATATACCGCTCATGTAATACTTTTTCTTACCATGTCTCTTTTCTACTCAGTTGGTGTTGTTCTCTCCAGTATTCAGTAAGCTTTCATAGTGTACTAGCTTCAGTGCTTTTTCTTCACTGTACTTCATATATTCTTTCAATGTGCATTCTTCTTATTCAACTGTCTGATGTACAGGTAACATTCCACACCCACCTATGCTCCTTGTTGCTTAATGGCATTAAAGGTATCATCACAATATGTAAGCATTTTGCAATTGACGGTGATTTTGTCAATGCCAATGGTGTTCAAGCGGTGCTTCAGATGTTTAGGATTGCACCCAAAGCACTTACTGTTATTATTGATACTATTTTTGCTTTCTTTTGCCATAGTTATTCTCCTTCTACTTGCAGATCTTTATATTTTGTGATTTTTCTCCAGTTCTTTCTCTTCTATTCTGTAGGTACTGCCACACATACTACCCAGACTATTTTGTCTATTATATTTTTTGTTTATTGAACTTATATACCACTAATATGGCAGAACTAAAGGTAAAATATAATACAACTAATAAATACTGGGATAATCAACTAGAGGTGCTAATCCTAATGGGCTTTTTCCTTAGATGAGCATGAAGTAGGAGTCCTGAATGCTGCAAGAGAGAAGTTTCTCAAATCTGGATGCCCAGGAACTTTATTTTATTTGAGGATTGGAGAGAAATGCTTCCAGTTTGCTCAACTGTAAAATGGGAAAGATGGACCACTAAAAGAGGCCAAAGGTTACTTTGTCTTCAAGTTACACAAGCCTTCAAAATCCTGACTAAAGTACTTTACCCAATGCTAGCAGTCTGTGAATGCTGTCAGTGATTGCAATAACCATACATATAGCAAATCATAACATGTCACAGAGACAGAAAGACGGGTCTATTGTCAGTGGGCTTTTTCCTACCTCCATATTTTTCTCATCTCTTTGGTTTAACCACCTCATTTCACATTTCTCAAACTAAACTCTTTATCCCAATCCTGCAAAAACAGGGCAAATTAAGGGGGTGGAAGGACAAATCCTAGATATAAGATTTGATCTACAGACAAGAGCATGGGAGGTGGGTTAATACAAGCAACACCTCTGGCTTCAGGGACTTGCAAAAGGCCAACAAGATCAAGAGCAGTCTGATTTCTGGAGGAATGATGTTCCCTGGGTGCCCTGATAGAAAAGGGTCTCTTCCTGGTCCTGCTCGATAACTCTTCAATGGACAGGACCTGTAGTATGCTTCTCATGCTGGATCTGATGAGATAGGTGGATAAAATTGGGGCAAGGAAATCTCACAAATAATCCTGCCTAATGCCATAAAGGACTTTGTAGGTGACCAGCAGCACCTTGAATTGAATCTGGAAGTACAATCTTGTGGAAGCTTGTGGAGCACAGGTGTAACTTGTACATGTTAAGCAGTGCCTGTAAGTACTCATAGCATGACGTTTTGCACCAGTCTCAGTTTCTGGGTGGTCTTCAAGGACTGTTTCATGTGGTAACCAAGGCATGAATGATTATAAGGAGAACCCCTACTCCAGAAAAGATGTGATTGGTGCAGAAACCAAAGCTGTGCATGCAGAGGAACAAACTATCCTAGAGAACTCATAGCCTTAGTATTTCCCCCCTGGCTCTTTATAGATGACCTTTCCTATTTATTTTCCCACTGCTTTTTTCCATTTGATTATACTTGACAATTTATAAATTTGTAATGATCCTTCTGCCATAGACTCCCCAGGCTTGCTGAGAACCTGCTTGCTGAGGGCACCCAGCCAAATTGGGTAGACAGTCATAGCCAACAAGCCTGCATCCCTTCAGAATTACATCAAACAGGGGTTTGGGATATCATTTCTCCCCAGTCAGTAACAGTGATCATAGTTTCCTCCTCCTTTTTAATATGCAGTAGCTTTTGTGGTGATGAGTGCTTTTTCTATTAACCATCTAGCAAAATATTCCTTCAAAAAATGTGCATCATAAATGAATCCTCTGGCAGATTGGGAGGTACATTGTCAAACAGAAGGAAAAAAATCTAGGTGTGTTCACAGCAGATTGACTGCAAAGTGAGTAAACAGTGTGGCCAGGCAACTGTGAAGACAAACGAAATTTTGGGATTATCACTAGAAGGATCACCAGCAGGAAAGAGGAGGTCCATAATCCCATAATGGGGCTTTAGTCAGACCCCATTTGGAATACAGTTCTGGAGACCTCTCTTTAAAAGAAAATGATAAAATTGAGTAAGTCCAAAGACCAGCAACAAAAATGTTGCTCATCTCCGGATTCCGTTGCAAAGTCTGTGGGACAAAACACATCAGGGGAGATTAGCAGAACTGAACATGTACAGTCTGGTCTGGAGAACAGAAGGAATGGGAGGACACAATTGAAGCCTTTAAATATATTAAGGGTGTGCATAAGTTTCTAGAAGGTAGTAGTTTCAATATTAAGCAAATATCAAGAACACAGGGGCATAATCTCAAACTGACAAGAGGGAGGCTCAAAAGTAATGTTAGAAAGTATTACTTCACAGAAACAGTAGTGGAAGCTGGGAACCAACTTGAAGCAGAGGTGGTGAGTCAATCATCAGTAATTTAAGATAAATAAATGTCTATCATCTGGCAAAAGTTAATAAATAAAATATACAATAACAATTAAAATGAATAAATAAAATAAAAAAGAAAGCATAAACAAACAAAAACTCAAATGGCAGACTCAGTAGATCACTAGGTCTTTTTCTGCCCTCAATTTTCTATATTTCTATGAATAGGTGAATCTTTTTATCTTAGTATTACAAAATATTAGGATTGGGAATTACAGCAGGTAATGATGCTGTAGCAATAAACCTGATGCTTGATGCTGCTGTAATCCGGTTTGCATCTTCTCAGAAGTTTTCTTTCCCAGATAAAATGTTTCTTTTTTATCTTATCATTAGTATTTCTAAGTTTATTTTAAGTGGGCCTGCCAGAGCATGAGAATAATGCTAGGAAGAAGCAGCGTGCAATAGTGCCGAACATTTGTAGCTCAGGTGTTAAGATGAGGGTGAAGTTTCATTCTCTGAGCTTGTGGGTTGGTTTCCAAATGTTTTGTTACCAGGCTTGGTCCCATCTTCAGCGGATTTAGGGGATGTCAGTGACCGTGTTCTTCTGTTTATAAGGGCTTCAGGTGATCAGTAGGTCCCAAGGTCAAATCACAAGACCCTGACTGGATGTGACCTTCATCTGATGTGACCTCACCATCACAAGGCCTACTGTCAACATGAGGCCTTTATAAACAGAAGAACACTGACATCCCCAAAACTCCCATAAAGATGTTACCTAGCCTGGTAACGAAACATTCAGAAACCAACCCACAAGCTTGGAGAATGAACCTTCACTCTCAAGAAGTGTTTCTAAGTTTATTTTATTGTAGGTGGTGGAAGATTTTTTAGGCTACACATCATTCAATCACTCAACGCATCCCTGACAGCCACCACCCTTCCCAATATGAAAATGGTGTCCACGGGTTAATGAAGTGTTCCTTGGGGATGTGCAGCATGGAAAGCCAGAGTGGCTGAAGACCAAAGAGATAAGCAAAAAATGATAGATTGGACAATTCACACTCCCCACCTCCTAACTAAGCAAATGCAAGAGTAGCATGTTTTATTTTATTCATAAGAACATGGTCAATGTTCTTTCTTGTTCTAAAAGAAACAATGAAAGCAAACGTCCTTTCTTCATACTGAATTAGAACCGGTAAGGGGGGGGGGGAATAGAACCAGTAGAATTCTCTGCATGACACCAGGACAGGGTTTATTTTCACTTTATCACAACGAAGTGAGCTTTCCCCAAAGGTCTGAGTCCGCATCTGCCTTCCTCACTGGCATTCTGAATACAGCAACATAGCTGCTCAGACTCCAGGGACTTCATGAAATGGAAGCTTCCCAGAGACCTTTAGCTACACTTGTTTATTACCAAATGCCACTTGTTGAAGAAGAAGAAAAAAGGGAGGGGGACAGGATCTTGAACTTCAACAGGCCCAGGTATGTTACTATCTGTGGTGGAAGCCCATCATTCTCCAACCCCCAATCAAGGGGCATATTACCCAAGCCAGAAGGTGTTTATAGTATGCATCCCTCACCTTTCTTGTCAATATAAAACACTGTAATAATAAATCACCCATCGTCTGCTGCACATCCATATCTGCTGCTCAAGAAGGCCCCCCATGTAAGGCAGTGGTTGGTTTGGCCTTTTCAAAAGCTCATGGTGGTAGAGGAGGTATCTGGGGGCTCGCAGAAGGGGCTGGAGAAGAGATTTGTTTTGAATCCAGTCACATTCTTGGAAATGGGTATAGGAAAAAAAAGGGTCTTCAATATAGAGAAAAATATTTCAGTTGATTTCCAAACGGAGTTTGTCCATAGCTACTTAAAAGTGAGCATAGTTCTAGAATCCAGATTTAGAAGCAGCTTAGCAGAAAAGGTATTTCCAAGGCAGAGTTACTCTTTGCAAGGAAATACAAACATGCTTTTTTTGCTGGCACAGTTTCAAGAAAAGTGGAACAGAAATTCTTCCTGTTTTGTTAAAGTGGAGGTTCACTTATTAACCAACATCAAAGTACCTACTTTGGTAATAGAGGGACCAATTACTATCATTCGGCAAGACAAGAGTAACTACACATTCATGTATGCAAAGTAGAAATTGTCAGTTCATCGAGAGCAAGATCAGACTACATACTATTTTTACTCTTTAGAAGATGCTTCAACTAAATCAAATGTGTTTTTCTTAATTATAGATTATTCAGCATAGTTATCTGTGTGTCCAACATGTAAAACTACTTAAAACTATGAGCACAAAGTTGCAATCTTGTGAGACTGTCTTATTAAATGCTTTGAGTCAGGGACTCTGTATATTGTATTTAACATAAGATCTTATTTATTTCAAGAGCACAACTACTATATAAACAGAGATGGTAAAATTAACTTTTCTAGATATGAATTGGCTGCATCATGGAAAAGGCAGCTATAAGGAACCAGCCCACTGATCTCTATACAATGTTTACTAGCTTCTTCCTTATAAGTGTAAATCTGAAAATGAGATTCTTCCAAGAACTGTGTGATTTATAGATTTTTCCTTTTAAGAGTCTCAAAAGAGATCAGTAGGCATGGCTACAGGGCAATTTCTGCAATCCTGGCTAAGTGCTTTACCTGCACTGAAGTGCAAAAAGCCGTGGAGGAAAAAAAAAAGGGTGTAGCACAGAAATGCACTCCTTATTCCATGAGTTGCTAAAGTCATGAGTTGCTTGTTATTCTGAGGTTGCTGTCCACAGATTGGTTTACTTACATACATGCTTTGTAAGGGATTCAAGATTGCAGAATGAAAAATTGATGGTGGCCAACATTGGAACAACTAATGTTCACGCTATTTCTCAGTAAGAGGAATGTTCATTCTATTTCTATTTTACAGATATGACCACTGAGTCACAAAAATAGAAATTATAGAAGGCAGCAGCTATCAAATCCCTCTCTTCAAACTAAAGACAGTATACCTGCAATCACACCTGATGCTTAAACAAGACTAGATTACAATGAACTGGGAGGGGAAATCTATCCACTTAAAAATCAATTCCTTTTAACCATCAGGTGATTTTGTGGGGGAAATGGCATTCAGCTGGTGTTTAAAGATCATAAAGAACAAAGTGGGTGTTTCATCCACTAAACATTCAGAACAGCGTCCTGATCATAATGTGTGTGCCTGAAGGACCTCACTCTGCATGCCAACTATGGTCGAAGATTCAAACCCACACCCATGTACAGAAAGGGTGAAAAAAAATCCAATTTTGCATCACCTTTATAAGACAAGTGGTCAGAGAATCCAATAGAGGAGTTAAATCACTATGTTCCTGTGGAAGATGTGCAGCTAAAGCTTAAAGGAAAGACCTAAGGTGCTGCCGAGTCCATCTTAATGGGGAAAGGCTCGCACTACCAAACCCAACCTCGACCTGTTGAATATTCCTTTAAAAAAAAACACCATCTAACAGGTGAATTGCAGTTCCTGCATACCATTCCCGCCCCCACGCCCCTCGCTGTTGTTCCTTCTCCAATGCCATCGGTCTCCTCACAAGATGATGCCGAGCAGTCTCGCCCTAGCAGTGCGTTTTGGCCGCCGGCTGCGAGCGAATTCTCTCCTGCCTTTGTACCTTGGTTTTAACTCGCTCCGTCTCCCATTGTGGTCTGAGCGTTCGGATCAGCTGCAGAGCCCCCGGCAGGACGTTAGTCTCATCCACTGCAATGCTGACACGCCGGACGGCTGGGTAGCTGGAGAAGACGCGCGCGCT
This sequence comes from Aparallactus werneri, assembly GCA_032468035.1. Classification (NCBI taxonomy): domain Eukaryota; kingdom Metazoa; phylum Chordata; class Lepidosauria; order Squamata; family Lamprophiidae; genus Aparallactus; species Aparallactus werneri. Next base: position 147,547 of record JANHFQ010006033.1, on the reverse strand, counting down.
CTCCTCCTCCTCCTCCTCCGCTCCCTCCATGCCCCATCGGCAGCTCAACCACCACGCGGCTGGGCTTCAGGTGCAAGGCAGAGTTAGGGAAACGGAAGAGCAGCCTTTCCCACCAGCAACTCCACCCCCCTCAGCAACGGGAGGCTTGCGAGGTAGCCCATGTGGAGGAGATGGGAAGGGGCTGGGAGGGGAGGAGCCAGCCCCGAGAGGAATCCATGAGTCACGCCGCCGCCACCACCTCCTCCTCCACCTCCTCCTCCCACCGCACCCCCAGCAAGCATTTCTTATTGGAACATCCAGGCTGCCCGGATTGTGATGTCAGAGGAAGGAATCGTTCGCCGCCAGACCACAGCAGCCCACCCCCCACCACCAGAAGCAGCCCTCCTCTGGGAGGGCAAGTGGCAGAACGCTAGCCAGGCGCGGAGGAAGAGGAGGAGAGAAGGATGCCATCGGCGGCTGAGCATCTTCCCGCCAGCAAGGTGCTGCTCCCGGCGCTCTTGCTAGCGGACGCTCCGATTGGCTTTTCCAAGCAAAAGCGGCGCCCGCCAAGCTCGGCTCCCGGGAGTTTCTGGATCTAAGACGCCGGGAAGGGGTTGGGGAAAGAGCTGCGAGGATGAATTACTGGCGAGGGAACAAGCGTCCACCACCCGGATCTGTGCTTTTAGTGCTGCGAGTCTGTTCAGCTTGTTTGCTCGGAGGTCAGCGCGGCTGCACACGTTGGCTTGTTCGCAAGCGCCCAACAACGCCTCGTAGCCTAGCTTGAGACGCGAACCCCGCTTAGGTTAGGGTTCAGGGAAATATGTGAAGTCAGGAAATTGAGTTCAGTGATATTCGTTCAACCATGGATTGGAATATCAGATGAGCAACTTTCCGCAGAAATATTCTTAAGCGGTAGGTAGTAGGCAGCTAAGTTGGTTTGTGACAGACAAGTAAGAATTCAACAGGGATTTCAACTGCGTGTAGGTTGCAGGTGGAGATTATCAGACTAATTTTTAGCTATCGGGCAATTAAAGGCGACGTATCTCCCACCAAGCTTGGTGAGAGGAATTCCCAGTCCTGATTCAAATAAATATTATGAAACGGTTAATGTGTCCAACTAAGATCTTTTTCACACGTGATCCTAAGGCCAGCACAGCATGCTCTTCCTCCCCTCCCCCTCCCATATCTAAACTTTAAATTGTTCTTTAACTCTGTCAGTGGTTAAAAATGTGGCCCAGGTTCTGCCATGGATACATTCTGATAAGCTTCACTGACCATTTTGTTGCTGGAACAATTAGAATGGAAATAGCCTGGTAACAGTTGCTCACTTTTAGCTGATACAAAGCATACCTCTCACCCCTTTCTCCCTGGACATTGTCTTCCACAGTCATTCATAGGACAGGAGGAATTCTGGTTGCTTCAAACCAGCTTTTTCCCCCAAGCTCAGCTTGAAGACCTGGAACACCCTGGAATTTTAATCACATGACCATGTGGATGTGGCAACTGTCGTAAGCATGAGAATCAGTCTTTTAAGTCACTTTTTTCAATGCTATTGTAACTCGGTTGTTAAACAAATGATCATAAGTCAAGGACTACCTCTATTGCATTTGTTCTTTGTGAAGGGAAAGGGGACACAAGTCCTGGATCCACAAAAATAATTCTGTCAAGCCCACTCCTACACAAAAAAAGAAAAATTACTATTATTCCATCATTTCATCCATAAGTAGTTGCAGAGAAGAGGGAACCAGAGAGAAATCTTGTCAGTTTTGCTCTAGCTCTGTTGCTTTGGGTTATAGTAGGAGTGAAGACAATTGCAAGGTTTACAGTCAAAACACTCCAGATCAATCCTAGCTCTATTTTGAAGTTGAATTACTTGGATGATGTATATTTGTGGAGCATAACAACAAATATGAGTGGCTGCTGAGCCATCTTTTCCCTTACAAGACCTGTAGATAAAAGGCCACTTAAACTGAATTTGGGGAGATACAATAAGGCAAGATTTCTTGTCAGTGGTAAAAGAGATGATTCATAATTTTACAAAGCCTCATCAGTGTAAGACTGGGAGTCACTCTTTTTTGCCAAAGATAGAAATCGTTTTAGCTGCTGAACCTAAACAATACATGGAATTATATAGATCAGGCAATTATTTTGGAGTGGTAAAAAGTATCCTAAGGGTAGTGACCTATGATTAAAAGCTATTGTAGAAAGTTAGCACCCAACCCTGTCCTAGAAGAATGAAATACTTGAGGAAATATTAAGAAGGCAGAATATTATATTTCCCTGGATGAAAAAAGGAGAAACATGTTTTTAAAGACAAAGCAGTTCTCTGCAGCTCCCTGCCCCCCTCTTCAGCTCCAGGGTGATGGGATGAAGACATGGCCCTCAGGACATGATAGGATTAGCCCTCTACCCACTGCATTGCAAAATCACCTGGGGACATTACATCACCCAGCAAGCTTCAACCAAGCCTGGGACTCAAGACAACTTACAAAGTTACCCCTGCATGGCCCCATGGGAGTCTGACAACCAATCAGAGTACATTTCTTGCCACAGGAACAGGAAGCAAGTTCAAAGCCCAACAGAGGGTATAAATCTCCCTCTCTCACCCATGTGCTCCATTTTGCCCAGGACTTCAAATCCCATTTGGTGCTGTCCACCATTAAAGCCATCCTTTCAAGCAGTCTCCATGTTTTCAGTGTCTTTCTTCCCACTTGCAACTGAACCCAGATGGACATTTCTTCCAACACTATGCAGACAGTAATGCAGCAGCATATGATCCTGTCATTGATGGTCAGTGTTTTCAATTATATAAGCTGCAACTGAAACAGCTCAGTATTTGGAAAGCTCTCATTTTCATTAGATTGAAATCTAGTAGTTTTCAGTAACAACAGAAGATGTGCTTAACATGTGTCTTTTGGTCTGTGTCACTTGGAGGAGTAAGCAGGAAAACTTCCCATGGCTGAATCTATAACCATAGAAAACACATTAAAGATTCCAAAAAGTGACCTATGAAAGAACACCTTGGTCTAGATACAGTATTGATTTGGATGTCTATGGAGATTCTCAGTCATCCAAGTCATGGTTGTCCCAAGGGTGCTTTTTCAAGAGGCAATTGGACTTTCTGGTTTTTCATTGAAGAGGTTTCACTTCTCATCCAAGAAGCTTCTTCAGCTCTGACTGGATGATGGGGAATGGAAGGATTTATACTCCTTGCAGACAACAGGTCATTTGCATTCTTTTATCAGGTCATTAAGGTCATCTGGCGGTTTGTCATCAATGGTGCAAATTGGTGTGGAGTCTTCTTGGAACTGTATGCAGATTAAGTGTACATTCAAAGTGACAATAAAGTATTCTATTTATTTATTTATTTTATTTATTAATGAGATCTGTATGCCGTCCTACTCCCAAAGGAATATTCACTATTCACTATTCATTTGGGGGCTGGACAGAAACAATAACAGCTAGGTGGTTGCACAGTAGCCTGGCCTATTCCTCAGGTGACAACCAGCATCTTGAATCACACCCAGAAGCATGCTGGAGCCAGTGCAACTTGCTAGGTCATCTGGATAAGATAAATTTGTGACAAACATCCCTATCCACAGCTCTTTGAGCAAGAAATGTGAGTCTAGATGGGTGTGGATTGATTCTGCCGGGGAAAGTGCATCACCAGGCAGAGTTAAAAGTGCAAAGTGTCTGGAGCCAGGAATCTTTAAAATCAGTAAACCACTGATTATTGAAAGAATTGCAAATCCAAGAATGGCAATCCCTTTCTGTTCCCTCCCGGGTAATTATTTATAGGACTGCCATGTTCCT
>JANHFQ010006033.1:118451-131312 GCA_032468035.1 Aparallactus werneri | reverse complement strand
TCTATCTATCTATCTATCTATCTATCTATCTATCTATCTATCTATCTATCTATCTATCTATCTATCTATCTAATCTTCTCTATATATATAAAAAATGGATGTGTGCCTGTGTATGTTCCAGCGTAACTCTGGAACGCCTCGAGCAATTTCAACCAAACTTGCTACACAGATGACTTTACTCTTTGGAAACAAATACTGGGGGGGGGGAGACACTCCTAACACCCCTCAGAGTGTGTTTTCTGACCCTTCGGGAGGGGTGTTCTGTAAAGAGATACAGCCTACAGTGCAGTGGAATTGCCATGTTGATGATTTCACAGTACTCCACAAGGGAGCATTTGTAACAAGATCTGCGTGCACCAGTTCTGCAAGTTGAGACGATATTTCTTGACACTTCTGGGGGCACAGGGAAAACATTTTAAACTAATTTTAGTTGTCACCTAATTCAGGACTCAGGGAGAAGTTCCTCTTGCCATCGCCTCTTCAGGAAGTACGGAGATGTTATTGTGGAGGTGTTAATGGAAGGAGGGAGGACAGCCCATTCCGCACTTACGTTGTCACATGACATCGCCATTCCTATTTAATACAGGATTGGGATAAATAAATACCCGGGCAACGCCGGGTTATCAACTAGTGTATTATAATTCTTTGGGAGTTGTCAATCTCTACTACAGTTTCTGAAACAGACTAGTTGCAAAACTAATGTCCATCAAGTCAAAAGATCTGAGGAGAAATATTTTTCTATTCTCTTATCTTTGACCTTTGGCCATTACATATGACTTTCTTCCGAAATAATGATTAAGGATAACCTACCAATATTACAAGTATGTTTTATTGGCCTGGGGACTGTATATAACCATGATGGTGAACCAGTGGCACGCGTACCACAGGTGGCACGCACAGCCCTCTCTGTGGGAACGTGCACCATCACCAGCTGTTCTTCTGGTTTCTGGTGCTGGCCAGCTGATCTTCGCGAGCGCCAGAGCACCAGAAAACGGCCCCAAAAATGGCCAAACTAATGGCCAAAAAGGCCGTTTTTTGGGCCTTTTTCAGGCCATTTTTGGCCTGAAAAATGGAATGAAACAGCCCCAAAAATGGCCTGAAAATGGCCAAAAAAGGCCTGAAAAGAGCCTGAAAAAGAGTTTGAAAATGGCCAAAAACAGGCCTGGAAAAGGCCCCCAAAACAACCTGAAAATAGCCCCAAAACAGCCTAAAACAGCCCCAAAATGGCCCAAAAAAGGCCTGAAAAGAGCCACAAAACCAGCCTGAAAACAGCCAAGAACAGGCCCCCAAAACGGCCAAAAAACAGGCATGCGCACACCAGCCAGCCGGTCTTCAGGTTACCAGCATTCTGGCATGCACACATGTACATGCATGCATGCACGTTCCGGTTTGAGCACTTGGTGCCGGAAAGGTTTGCCATCACTGGTATATAACAAAAGCCCTGTAGTCTCCCAGCCATTTGGGCAATGGCACTGCTATTCAGAAATTTCAGAAATGATAGCACAAACCAAGTGAGCTAACCCAGAAGACCATATGCATGTTCAAGACATGCAGCCCAATCCCCAAATCCTATCTCATTTCATAAATTTTGATTATGATGGAGAATATGCACTAAAAACAAATTTTTGAAACCACTCTTGACAAAGTCATACAAATTTATAAAGCTGCCACATATGAAATCAAGTTATCCTAGACTGGTATCACATTTTTAAATTAATAATTCTAGTGGAAGCAAGCCATAAGGGTAATCACAGTTTCTAAATACGGGAAAGTCTATCTGAGGCCTAAAAGTACTACTGAACCTATTCCCTCCCCCTCCATAAAGTTGCCTAACCCCCCTTTTAAAATTAAAACTGTTCATTATTGCAAAAAACCATATTTCATCTCCTCTGAATCTACCAGTTATCAGAGGGCTGCTCAGGGTTTAGTATGTACATCAGCAAGGGTAAAAGTCAGTAGAGCTGATTGGCAGGAACTGGAGGAGCTGGAGATGCCACAGATTAAACCTGGGATCTTCTCCATACAAAGCACACACTCTACAACTGAGCCCTCCCCCACACTTTCACCTCTCTGCACCTAATAGTGGTCTCTGTACAAAATGTCCCCACCTGGCCAACATGGAAGACTCTGAAAACATGAAGACAGGCCTCCTTTCAAATAGACAGGTGATGACAAACTTCAAAATGAAGCTACTCTGTATCTCTTCTAGCACTACCTGCATTTGCATCTTATCTCTTTTCTGAGAGAAAAGGAGGCAGTGTATCCAAATGTCAGCATTGTTAACAGACAGCTTTTAAAACTCAGCCTCTTCCTTAAGATAGGTGTATCTAAATGCCTCTGCTTACCATCATTTGCTGATCAAAGGTCACTCCTTAAACAGGGCACCAGTTTTTCATTATTTGCTAAACCACTAGTAACAGACAATTCACATGGGAAACTATGCCCATCAAAATAACAGAAAAAGGTATTACCAGGTCCAGACAATGTTGTCAGTATGCCATTCTCAGTAGTTTGACATTTGATACAAATTAAAAGGAGATAACCACATCATTAACCTAGTTTGCAAATGCCAGTCTGAAATGCCATTTACATGATTATTTGTTTTGCTTTAGTTCCCAATATCCAATTCACTCAAACTGCCACATTTCTCATATTGTTCAGTGTGTGTCTAAGTATAACAGAAACAAACCACATTGGGGAAATAATTAATGTTAACACACAATTATTAGACATAATAACTTGGCTGGTTAAGGACAATGGGATGTATAGTTAAAATAATAGGTCGGGAAGGGTGTAAGTTCAGGCTAATTGCTTTAACATTTTGGCTCACAGAAGTCACAGATATTTACATGGAGAGGAGAGAGAGCCAAGAAATTTTAGAATTCAAATAGCATCATTTCTATAACAGCTTATTACAGAGTTTCATAAGCAAAAGGAGACATGTTTGAAGATTATACTTCAAATATCAATTGTGAAAAACAAGACAGGACAAATTGGAGATGAAGAGAATACTATAAGTATTGGATGTTAGCAAATGTACTTTCCATATTTAGGAATGACTGCAAGTGGGAATTAAAATGAAAAGTTACACAAGTTGCATTGTTAAGAAAACTATTGTCCAGGCTGTAAGTCCCAAATGCTTTCACCAACACATGACATTGGTCCAGGAAATATATTGAAACTCAGTGAAAATGACAGTATTATAGAATGTACTGAAAAAAACTGTAACCATTTTTGTAATCATGTTCTAGAGATTTCTGGCCTTCTTATCACATATAACTCATATCCAGTGATAAGAGTCAGAGCAAGTAAACTTATTCTAAGGCAGATAAGATAATAGCTAAATGCATAGTGGCTCTTTCTAGTGATTACAAAGAGTTTAAGCATAATATCTATTGGCCTCCAGTGAAACTCAGTAAAACTAAGACCACCTGCAGGAAAAGTGACAATGAAAGAAGATGAATTGGAACCAATAGACCCTCTAGGATTTATGCAACCTGGAGAACAATTATCTCTTCTGATGGAATGCAAACAAAAAGAAAATAAGATTAAAGCAAGAATTCCTAATGCGTATTGAGAAAAGCCCTGGGCTAAAAATAAAAATTGCACATCTTTAAACATAACTTGAGCCCAAAATTGGGACTGAGAGCTTGCTTTTTATTATTATTATTTAACTACATTTCATTTACTGTAATTTTAAGCTTTTAGCAAAATCACAGCCGCAGAGGAGACACACCAGCAGCCTAACTTTCTAAGAGCTTGAAATTAGAAGGCAGCCCAAAACGTGCTTGAGGATTACATAATAGGCCACCAACATTGATGGGTTGCAACTCACTTAACCTTGCTTTCAGACATCGAATTTTAAATTTTATATCATTGATCCACAATTGCTAGCAATTTTCTATAGCTTTTAAAAATCTAGCATGGATGTTTATTGTAAAATACAAAGCTATAAATCTAGTGTTATTTTCTTTGGTACAAGTAAACTGATACACATGTCCATTCTATTTTGGAGTTCATTACAATATCTACCCATCAGTTATTGCTTTCATTAACTCACGTTTATGGTGTGGCACTATTTATTAACATTCCTAGAAACTGAAGCTATAGGAAATGTTTCTGGGTATTATGTATAGGAAGATCCTTATTTCCTTAAATAATTAGATCATTGAAATGATAATTAAGGACCTTAATTCACAAATATTCAAGGTTCTGTGTGAATAAATAAAAATTGCAATGAAAATCACATGATCTGGGAAATGATAGAGGCCTAATATACCTTAAACATTTACATTTATTGCAGTAAGAATTTCATATTTGACACTCCTGGCTTTTTCCATTATGCATAGATCAGCCTTGAAGAAGCCAGAAGCTTCCCCATTTTATTGTTAAAATCCAACTTTGGCATTTGGGAAGAGGAGTCAATGCAGCTTTTTCACTGTAACAAACTTGTTTCTTCTTCCTTCATACTGTATTCTTGAATAGTTACTATGCACTTTAAAGTTAGACTAGATATTCTCAGGGTGAAAGCTATCTCCAGTTTCTACAACAGTCTACATCTATTGCCTCACAAAAGACATGTATTTGTGGATTCAGCAAGGTGTAGTTGATTTATATTCCTGTTTTTCCCCTCACTTCATTTTACAAATGGAAGAGTTATAGAGCCCTTATTCTGAAGCAAACCCTAATGCAGATGATCAATCCCACCAGGCTATACAGCTGGCACATTTATCATTTTTCATTTGTGAGGCAGAGAAAGGTAAGGAAAACACAGAGAGGGGGAAAAATCTCCTCCTGCTATACATAGACTCCAAATTTTTTTCTTCTCTTTCCCCTTCATGAATTATTATGGTATACCTGAACAGATGTCAACCTGGCATTTGAGCTCTGAAATATAGTTGGAAAAGCAAGTTATAACTAATGCAGAGAAGAAGGATGGGTGTCAGGAAGCAGCCCTCTTCTTCAAATTTCAGATAAGCTTCACTTGCCTAAGGGAGGGCTTGTCGAAAAGAAAATGGGACTGGAATGGAAAGCTTTGCTTACTAAAAAGCAACTTCTCTGTTTGAAAAAGATTGTAGTTTGTCAGGGGAAACAAGCATTTAGGCTATAAGAGACTCAATCCCCATCATCTTCTGTCAGGAAGTCACAAGTTTGCTGACTTCTGAAAAAATTAACTCAATCTGTGGCCAACAGAAATTTAAGAAGTGTGAATTGGTTGAGGTAGAACAACTCCATGAGACAAGGAATGGCTACCCATTGTATTTATTTATTCATTAATTGAATTTATATGCCGCCCACTCCCGGGGGACTCCGGGCAGCTCACAATAAAAAGACAAGAAAAACAAACATTTAAAATCCCAACATTTAAAAAATTGCTAAGAAATTGCAAAGTGCTCCATGCTATTATGTTTATAGTTTTCATTCATACTGTAAATTTGCTGATTAAGTAAAATTATAATCACACCTATCCTGGTCCTGTTAGATCTCTCTGCTGCATTTGGTACCATTTATATCTTTTTAGGTCACTAGCAAAGGATAGGATCTAAACTTTTTTCAATAGTTTCTTTCACGTAGGCACCTGCTAATACATTTGCCCCTTTCATCATTCTTATCCAGCATAACGATGTGGAGCATTTAAACCTTAAGCATATCGAAATTGCCATTAAAATACATTTTGTGGTCCTTAGTTTTCTGTGGGAGGTTATTTGGTCTTATTGCTTCTGCCCTTGCTCCTTGCCTATTTCTTTCTAAAAGAGAAGACAAGAGCACAGAATCAAAACATACAACAAATATCATGCTCAGCTTGTCCATGGTCTTCATGGAGAACATCGACCATTATTGAGGAAACAAAATAGAGTACTCTACAGGGCAATGTTTCAACTCCTGAGACCTTATAAAATTGTTTGAAGTTGATCATACAATTGCTTTTACTCTGACTTAACTTTGGCTTATGAAGTTTTATATTTGCTTTCAATGTTCAGTCAGTATTCCTTGCAGCTCAAGAACCAATGTCACAGCCACTGCATTAAAAAAAAAATCATCTCACCCCCAGCCAGCCATTTTTAGTATGTGCAGGGGGAATGTGGGAACAAACTACCTTCAATAGCCATCAATATGTGATTTTGGCTGAATATAAATACCATTAAATGGTGATGATGACATGATTGATTATATAATTCCCCACCCATTTTTTGCAGGTGCTTGGGTGTTTCTCCAAATGGCTGAAACTCTGGATGTAGGTTGCAAGGTGCAGTCTTTAGAATTCCTTGCATATGGGAGGTTAGGAGAGTTCAAATGCTCACTTTAGTCCAAGTAGCTGCTGTTTGCTGCCAGAGCCACAGTTTTGTAAGATGGATGACCATATAATACAAATATGATACATAAACAAATGAATGAATGAATGAATGAATCAATCAATCAATCAATCAATCAGCATGTGAGATAAGAGTTCAATGCTTATTGCTTAAGCATTTTTTTGACAGAGCCTGAAAAATGGGCTAAGAATTGTGAAAAGGAACACAATCCACTTCACTGATAAGGTTGTCTCTGAATTTTAGCAGGGAACTCCATGGAGGTTGTTTGAGGTAAGAATGTCTCCCACTGGGAAGACAGTTTGCCCTTGTGCCCTCAAAGCTTCCATTTTGTAATTTGAGTTGAACTATGGTTTTGCTAGAAGAAACTGGATAGGAGGACCACATAATGTGAACATGGACTTGTAGGATTGAGGCTCTCACACATAAACCAACAGAGATTGGCCCTAGCGCTGTATGGGTTAGCCACCTCATTGTTCATTGTTCAATCTAAGCAAATATTTGGACGGTGTTAAAGGCAGGAAATATAACATTCGGCCTTCTGTTCATCAACACAATCTCCCATCTTTTTTAGCAATTTGGAGGATGTTAGGACGTTTTCACATGAATTCTGTTTATTTTCCCACAAGGTGCCTTGAAACATTATGCCTGTGAGCAGGCAAACATTATGCTTGTAAGGAAACTTCCCCCCCTTCAAAGATGTTTTCTCAAACCAGGCTAAAAGTCACAAAGGGGATGGTGCAAAGGTCTTTTCTATGTGGATAAAACTTTTTTAATGATATAGAATGATATAGAAATCAGTGGACACATTTTCACATACCCCCCATTCCACCAGATTTAATTAACCTTTGATATGAATATAAGTGTGAAATTTTTATCAGTGAAATATATGCTTATGGTCCAAGTTGCATGCCAAAGATAATTTAAAAACATAATTAATCAGCGAATGCATACTTTTACACACTGGAAGGAAATGTTGCAATTGCCATGACCTGGATTTTGCAAAAAGGATCTAACTCTCAAATGTAGGGCTTAATTTTTAAAGAATCAGAGCACCAGCTTGGACACCCCTGTCGATTCCTTTGCTGCCAATTGCAGAACCCCTGCCCACTCTGAGAATTGGCAAGGGCCTCCCTGCTTGGGCTTTGCTGATTAGGACCTATAGAAATCTGTTAGAGCTGTAATAAAATTACAGGTACTCCTTGTTTAGCTACCATAGCAACATAGCAACTCAGTCAATTAAAGTGGTTGCTAAGTAAAACTGCAACTGTGCTTATGATTTTTGTTCAGCTTTCCTTTGCTTTTCAGACCTATGAAGGTCGTAAATATACAAAGATTGGTCACAAAGTAACTTTTTCATTATAGTCATAATTGGAAATGGTCACTGTACAAGGCAGTCAATAAATGAGAACTATATCTCAGCCATAGATTATCCACTACTATGGTAAATGTAGCGGAACTGCTAGTCCAGTTCATGGTGAACAAGCAGATTTGCAATCATAATATCTCACACTCTTTATGGAAACCCACAAACCATTCATAAAACTCATCTTTGGTCATATGAATTTTACCATTACATTATACATAATGTTACTAGTTTGCCTTTTGATTTGTCTGCTTAAACCACATATTATGCCAAGCCACAGTTAAACCATAATAAATTGCTTTTATTATGCTAAGCCATAAACTATGTTTTAAACTGGAAAGCTTGGGTTCCCCAATCAAACTATGGCCAATGTATGATATAAACAAACTCAGTCATATTATGCCTTCTCACTCTAATACTATAGACTAGACTAGATCATATACATATTATAATGCTATAGACTTTTTCTACAACCCTTTTTGATTTAGTCTTCTTAATTCCATTCTGTTTATCATTCTTCTGCTGATAGCTTTTTGCTGAAGGTTCATTAAAGAACAGATTCTTTTTTGGGACTCAGAGGGTTGCCTGATTTTTTCCCACATGAAGGCTGAGACGCTCCCACCCTTTAAAGCTCAGGGCTGCGTCACACTGCCTGGCTCACTGGCCTCTGGGCAAATTGTTACAACCAGGGAGGTCACAAATTACTAACCCTTTTTTGCTTTTGTTAGTGGTGAAGGGGACATGAGAAAGCCTGGGGAGAGTAGATGGAAGATAGAAATCAGCTTCCAGGTCATCTAACAGAACTTTGTTTTAATACAAACTACAATCTCACCAAGGGAAGAGCAGCTTTTTCACATCACTTCAGGCTGTAGAACCAGTTTAAATTCAGAGAAGAAATGTTTGGGGCCAGTGACAGCAATATAGATGAAGGTCTGCCAATTAATTTTGTACCCTAAATCACTCTGCTCAGTGGGCCTATACTTAAACTCTAGTTAAATAAGCACAACTTTTCCTTGCTAATAACTATCTTTTACAATTATCGAAAGAGGGATTTATACCTTGTGTGCATCCGTGCACACATTTGCTCCCTGAATGGGGCTGATGAATTAAACTGTAGTCCTTAAAATGTATGCAATAATATAACTGCCTTCAAAGTTTATTAATGCTGGGTAATACATCATGTAATTGTGGACTGGGAAACATTGCTCTCCAGATACTATTGGACTCTTAATTAGCCAGTATGGCCATAGGGTATATAAACCACTATCCTGGCGACTTTGTTTTGCCTATCTCCGTCATACATTCCTCCCATTAATTGAAAAACACGGCAGGGAAGAACCGATGCCAAATAGATAATTTTAACTGACAATTGTTCATTTATATATTCTTTTATGTACTACTAGGAAACTCATATCCAACAAGATTGTTAAACCCACTAGGAGAATTGTCTGTGTGTACTATATTTATCTCTTGCACCTTCTCCCAGAGCAGGTTAGTCCTCTGGATTCAAATATCTCATTAAAAATGTATTTTCAATTATCTCCTCCAATAGCTAAACTAGCTCCATAGAAATTAACAGCTGAGACCTAGGGAAAAATCTAAAGGATCCAAACCAGGCTTTCAAAGGCAGCATTGTGCTTTAGAGCTATTTAAGCCATATCATTTTAATGAGGAAGAAAATAACTCAAGTAGCTTAGGGGGAACAGCAATAGAAGCAAAGGAAGGAAACTGTGCCAGTGTCTCAGAGATTATTTATGAATTTATTGTCATTGTACATATATACAGTATACACATACAACGAAATCCACGGACACCAAAAAACTGGACCCAAACCCACACACATAACAATCTCCAAACACCCCAACCAAATTCCTCCCCTAAAAACACAAACATCTGTGCAACAGATCAAGTAATACTATCCAACAGCCCACTAACGTTGGTCCTTAAGTTCATTATTAAGGGCAATTATAGCTCTGGGATAAAAACTATTCAGAAAACATGTGGTCCGAGTACTAATTGTTGTATATCTTCTGCCAGAGGGCAGCAGTACAAAAGGATGGTAAGCAAGATGGGAAGAATCTCTGAGAATGTTGTGTGACTTCCTCAAGCAGTGAGATGCGAAGATGTCATCTAGAGCTGGTAACTGGAACCCAACGATGTTCTGGCAATTTTAATGATTCTCTGTAGGGCTTTTTTATCTGCTACAGAGCTGCTCCCCTACCATGCAAGAATGCCGTATGTCAGGATATTCTTCCCTCCCCTCCCCTCCCTTCCCTTCCCATCCCATCATCCTTTCAGAGATATTTCTTTACCAAATTCCTCAGTGTTTTCAGCAGTGTCTCTGCCTTGAACATAGCCCATATGAAACTGAATGGCACAGTTAAACATCAGCACAGGAAATGTTTATGGCCTTTTGTATTGTACATTATGATAATTATGATAAACATTATGATAATGTTTAATTCATGCTATGATTTATAAAATTTGCCAAATTTCAATTCCACAGGAGTCATGGGTCATACTGCAGATGATTGATTTTAACGATCATTGAAAATGCATGCCTTTTTAAAATACAGGTAGTCCTCATTTAACAACCATTCATTCAGCAACCATTCGAAGTTACAACACCTTCAAACAGGTGGTATTACAAGTAGTCTTAAAAGTTCTGGCTGTCCCAGCAACTCTGTGACCATAGGATCATGTTCTGAGTGCTTGGCAACCAGCTCACAGTTCCAACAGTGCAGTATCCGTGGGTCATGTGATCACTATTTGCAATCTTCTCTGCTGGCTTTCCACAAACAAAGTCAATGGGGAAACTGAAGGTGGGAAATCACTCCAGCAAATCTCTCTCTCCCCTGCTGGCAGAAGCCACTCCTAACCCCATCATGTTTGCACCTCACCAGCTGCCTCCACCCAAAGAGCAGTTGCACACCCATGCCATATCTTGCCAGCAACCCACATACTCTTTTCCTATCTGGCTGCAATCACCCTCAGACCCCCCTGTGCTTGCAAAGCACCTCTCTGACCTCTAGGGATTATATATTCTTCCTGCTCCTATGGATGTGTTCTCACAATGAACCTCTGTCCGGTTGACAGCTTAATTGCTAAGAAAGACTTAAGCTGATCCAAGAGGTTCCAGGAGGAAAATGATGAAAACCAATTTCCATTGAGTCAATACATGGTACATAAAGGAAGCTTAAGGTGAGGCAATTGAGGATAAAGGTCTACTCAGCTAGCATCATATTGGCATAATTATGAACTTGAATAGTCCATTAGCAATAGCAGTAGCATTTAGGCTTATATTCTTCCCCATAGTGTTTTACTATCTGGGCAGTTTACAATGGGTTATTTGCACATTGCCTTTAACAATCTGGGTCCCCATTTGACCAACCTTGGAAGGATGGAAGGCTGAGACAACCTTCAGCCCTGTCAGGATCAAAGTCCAGGCTGTAAGCAGAGTTTGCCTGCGTTGCTGCATTTTAACCAGTGTCCCACCAGGCTTCCATTCCTAGCTTAATGCATCTAATTGATAAGGCTTGTCTTTCTTTAACCTATGGAGTATGGAAATGTCTTCCTAATAGTCAAAGAACATTGGGAAGCCCTAAATATTTAGTTCTACTCATGGAATGTTATCTTAGAAAAGTGCACTCTATCCTGGAATGTAAACTGATACAGATATAACCTCAAACTGCAAATTCTAACAGCTCACCCAGTGGCTTCATCCAACTGTAAAAATACACAAGACCACTACATGGTGGCCAAAAGAGGGGAAAACTTTAATTCTCTGCTATCTACTAATGAATGATAGGTCAATAATCCTTTTGAAGAAATGTGGAAGTACTGAAATCAACTAGCCCAGTGTCTCCAAACTTGGCAACTTTAAGACTTATGGACTTCAACTCCCAAAATACTCCAGCCAACATTCTGGAAGTTGAAGTCCACATGTTTTAAAATATCGGTAGCTAAGTTTGGAGACCTCTGAACTAGCCTATCCACTTAATAGAAAATGTAACAAAAGGTGATGGTGTTGTATTTCTATAGCTTGAGCAGAAGAAATTTCCCTTCCCAGTGGCCATCACTGCTCTTGGAGAAGCTCTGATTCCTCAGTTTCTCTCCTCATGCAACTTCATCTGAAAAGTGTGGTGCATCACAATGTGATGGTACAGATACAGCTTCAAAATACAGGCCCATTTTACTTCTTCTACCCTTTAATGGATATGCTGTCATTTGATGCAATCATTAAAATCATTCCTCAAACTCCAGTAGTGAGTTCCTGAATGCTGAGTTACTCTACTCAGTAATTTAACCCTTGGTAGCATTGTGGCTGCCCCAGTCAACATGTTGGTAGGTGGCAGCAAAATGAATAACAAACTATAGCCCTTTGCTCCTGCCCTTCAGTCAATCAACAGTTCAGTAATAATTTTGAAGAATCTCTCTGTGTGTAGCAGAGAACAGTCACCCTCATGCATCAAAATCCCTTTCTTGAACTCTGATTCCAAGAACATGAATGCAGCAGCTGCATCTGAATTACACAAATCTGGATGACTGTTATCTTCCAGTTACAGACATGGAGAATTTGCTGTCATTTAGTGATCAATAGGCCAACTGTCCTCTACGGAAGCAGGGAAGATAGCAGGGTAGAGAAATGATTGGATGGAATGAGTGAATCTTTGAAGCATCCACCACCTTGGATCACATTCTGCATGGAAGTGGTGGTGGATTTATCCAAGATAAATGGGCAGTGGTGCAGAATGGGGTGTTTAGCTATCCTTTAAGGGCACATGGTGGGACAGTGAGCTTTATGTTGATCTGCTTTTCCCCCAAATCTAGGATGGGTGCAACACATGGCAAACATCTTTGTGAATGAGCCCAAACAGCTGTGAATTTGGAAAATAAGGACCTAAAGTGCATTTTTTAATGATCCATATCTAAAAATCAGTGCCTTTTGAGTCTGGGATAATTTTTAAATTAATATTTCTGCTTTAAAATATGATTTATTGCAGCAAAAGCCCAGGAAGAAATAGATGATGTTGTGGGAGCAAACCGTAGTCCCTCCACAGAGGATAGAATGAAGCTGCCGTACATCAATGCATTTGTTCATGAGATCCTACGTTTGCCACAATCAAGCAATGAGAACTTCCCACGTATGACAACCCAGGATGTGAATTTCAGGGGACACTTCAT